>VZUI01025811.1:0-117054 GCA_013401135.1 Cettia cetti | reverse complement strand
TTTTTTTTTTTTTTTTTTTTTTTTTTTTTTTTTTTTTTTTTTTTTTTTTTTTTGTATTACCGTATTCCTGAAAGGCTTTTCATGCTGTGAATTTAAAGACAGCATTTAGGATGTCATTATGGCATGTCTTTATATACAGCTGCCATTAAGATCTTTGTAATGGATTCAGAAATGATGAACATGGAAGGTGCCTCAGTCAGACATGACATTAATGTTTTTATGGCAGATGCACTGGCACAATCTCAATCAACATCACAGGATAATTCTGCTTTGGAAAATGCTACAGGTAATTCTGGCTGCCCTAAGAGGCTCTGAGGGTATATTTAAAGAATTTTAAAGATCTCAGTAAGTACTTTGAAAGCAGCAACACATTAATATTTATTACAACACTTACTGAACAATGAACATGAAACCTGGTCATGTACAAGACGGTGATATATGATGAGCAAGAAATTATCAATCAGCAGGTCTCAATCAGAATTGAGAAGTTGGTTTAATCTGTAACATCTACTAAGATGCTCTTAAACACTCACACAGACATATCCACAGCACGATTTTTAGTCATCGTTTATTATTCATTGTGAATGGATTGCAACACTTGTGACAGGACCCCAGACCCATGTTTACACTCTGACCTGGGCTGTTTCTCTTCACCACGTCCTTGGACATCTGCAGGGCTCTCCTGGGCTGTGACCATCAGCAAAGTCCAGCACTGACAGGGCATAGTCAGGAAGGACCTCAGCTACAGATGTAACCCACACCATGGAAACACCCGTGTTGTATAGGGTATGGACAAGCTGGGACATCCTCAGAGATTTTTTAGAGGGCAGTTGTGGGGATCAATGGCAGCAAACCATGGCAAACAAGCTGGCTCCAAGTCAGTCAGACAGCAGGGATGCAGAGCCAAGATGCAGGGTGAGGTCAGTGTGTGTGACGGAGAGAACCACAGCCAGACTTGTTACAGGACTGGCCCTGCTCCCCTGAGACCCACTAACTCTGGGATAGTCTTTCCATATGGCAAAAGCTGCAGCCCTCAGTGAGAAAAAACAGGATCACACCCTGAGCTGTGCTCAAGTTCCACGGATCCTCCCCCAGCCGATGTCCCTGCAAACCACCAGGGCCAGAAGGCAACAGGAAAATTGTTTATTAAAATAGAATGACAGGGGCTCGATCATCCAAACCCCCAAACCCACTTGGAAACACAAACCTCAAATATCCAAGCCCAGGAAAGATGGTGATAAAGTGTCTCCCTACTTGAGAGTCTCCCTAATAAATGTGGCTGATATGCAGATATCAGCTGTCTGAGGGATTACTGAAGGGTGAAACACAGCCTGGACTGGCAAAGCTTGATGCAGTTCCTCTACCCTTCTATCAATGTGCAGCAATTGTAAAAAAAAAAGAATATCTATATATAGGGATAATTTATGATTGCTTAATATTTCATGCAAGCTCAAAATATCTATATGCAAGAAAAAAATCCTTTTCTATATTTAATGTATTTTTGTAATTTCATTACACTGGGCAATTCTCATGCCCCTTTACCATCAAAAATACATTTAAATTATTAAGACCCTGTGGAAATTTTAAACACTTCCTGACATTTCTCCAAAACAACAGTCACTGTAATGGTAAGGTTTGATTACAAAAAGTAATACAGTCTCCCTCTAACTAAATAAAGCTTAGAGAAAATGGGATTTAAATACAAAGGGTGTGTAAACACACACTCCTTTTCCCACCACAACAAAACAGACTGGTTTAGACTGAAAAGAGTTTTTCTTCTGGCACCTTACTTCTGGAAAAATATCAGGGGATGATCACTGTGATATAAACCACATGCTAAACTCTAGTGATGAAATATTATAAAAACACGTCGTCAAAGAAAATATGTCAGTGGGTTACTTCCAGAGAAATTTGCTGAAGATGTTGGAAAGTATGAATGATTTTACGACTTTTTCTAGAGAACCAAGAGAAAAAAAGGTGTTGCAGGCCACAAAGACCTGCAGAATTAAGCTCACTAACAGTAAAAGCAGAATAAAGTCATTAGGTTAAGCAGGTCATGTGTGAGATGACAGAAAGCCATAACAAGCATCTATAAGCAGAAAATACAGTATCATTTGATTTTTTTATTCATTTCAGGAAAAAAAAAAAAAAGAAATGTAAAACAGAGAGCCTTTGTATCACATCTTCTCAAGTTAAAGGTTCCATCTTAGAAGTACTCCACCAACCCTGAGTAGTGCTGTATTTGACAGCCTGATCCTTAGGAAAAAACACGTTGATATTATTTAAAGCTAGAATTTTTGCCTTCAACTAATGTTGTTTCTAACCATCATAATTCTTGTCCAAAAAGACGCTTGAGAACCTGCAATTTTCTTTTATTGGAATGGATTAATCATTATTATATAAGTATACCTAACTTAAGAAAAATTAAAAAAAAGAAATCACACAGAATTCCAAATCAGACATTTAAAAAAATATTTTCCTTCCTTGTGTACTCCAAATGGAGCTGGGTAGGCTCCACAGAGCTGCCCTCAGTCCCATGGTTGCTTGGTACTGGGTGTTATTTTGGCATCCTGCCTCCCAGGAAGGCCAGTCTGGTCTGACTCCTTGTGGAGGAGAACACTGTGCAGAAGAGTGAAAAACGTCAGAGCAGAGCTCAAAAGCAGAGAAAGATACATCTAATCTTTGCCCATGCACACAACACCCTCTTTGTTGACCAACAAAAAACACATTAAAACCTCCAGGACTAGGCACAAAGTGCTGATGTGAATAGCGGCTGCTCAGATGAGTAACACTTTTATTACATATTCAGAACTGAACACTTTGGCCAGGGATGGGGCCAGAATAAACCAGAGCAGCCCATCTGGAAGTTAATGGAACTATAATGAATTACACCAATTGAGAATTCAGAGTATTATTCTGGGGTAGAGCTTGCTGCTGAAATGCACAAAACAAAGCAAAAGGCTAATTGCATGCTGGGCATGAACACAGTCACATCAAATTGTATTTCCTGAAAAGGCAGCTGAATAATACCATTACCTGAGAAATACCTAGAATCATTCTTGGCAATCCCCTCTCTTGCAAAACCTGCACATAGCAGCTTTGTTCTTTTTTGTTAAATTATATGAAAGAGTTTAAAGTCCATTGCTGCTTTCATTCCCCTGAAGTAGCAGAAAAAAACCACTACCACGACTAAAACATCCATTTAAAACTGCTAACACACCAAACTATTCTGGGATATGAAATTCTATTTGATATAACAAATCTTTCCCAGCTTTGGAAAAGCTGAAAGAAGCTGCGTGGCCTGGGCAGTTTTGGGAGGACATTCCCAAATCCCATGATGGGCTCCCGGTCCATGAAGCTTGCTGGCCCCTGGAATGCTGCTAGCCTGCATGCTTCCACATCAGAGCCTCTTGTTTTGGTGGTTTAAAAAAGGAAAATGCTCTGTGCCTTCACCATTTACCCTCAGGAACCCTCACTACAAAAATACCCGTTATTTCCTCTTACACTGTTTTCACTAATAACAAATATTCCAGCTGATAAGAAGAACTCTGTTGATCTAGTCATCCAAGGATATCTAAGGAAAATAAAGCCACCTCCTGTCTGCCAGACAGGGCTTTTAAAGCTCCTCAGGCTCATGAGCAACAAGAGGATGATTTGTTCCCAGAAGCAGCCATGAAGTAAAAACGTCACTGTTATCCTGAATGGGGACAGCAGCAGCCTAGGCCACTGGAAGAAGCTCAGCTCTGAGACACCAGGCTGCTGCAAGGAAAGATTTGGGGGCTGTTTTCCCTTCTAGTTTCCTACCCCAGACAAAGGACATGGGTACACAGCAGAGTTAATTCACTGCTGCTGGGATAAGGGTCACAACTGACTGAGCCACTGGATGCTGTTAATAAACGTAATATCACCTCTCTCCTGCAGTAATTTTAGCAAGCCACAGTGAGGAGAATGAAGTGGGAAATAGCTTAATCTCACCAAAATGCAGTGCCACTTCTTCCTGTCTGATGTCCCATTTTTTAAAAAATAAAGAAAAAAATTAAATGAAAATGCAACTTGTTCTGTCCTTTACTGCTACTACTCATTGCTGCAGAAGGAAGAAGCAGCACAGAGTGAAACAGACATAGTTCCCATCTTAGAGCTGCAAAAAATCCCTAATCTGTATGACAAATTTAACACCTTGTCTCCCACCAGAAGATAGGAACTGTGGAATATATCCCATTGTCCCACTAAGACTCATCTCCTGTGCCCATTCCTTTCCCTCCAACTCATCAGTTACTGGCTGATAGACACTCTCCTGCCCAGGGGGAACACACCAGTGATTTATTTTAAGGCAAATTTCCATTGTTCATGCAGTAAAAATTCCCCTCAGTAGGCTATAGACACATCCTTAATGGGGCTGGGGCCTTAGGAAACTATTTAATGTATTTTAGCAATAAAAAATAAGTATTTCCTGAAGGTACTAGATTATCTGGATGCTCAGTGCAGCTCTCCAGTGTCTATGATGCTTCAGTGGCACAGTTGGCCTTTCCCTGCACATAAAATACCTCCTGTGCACATGAAAGTGCCTTCAATGGGATGGCTGCATGTCTTCCACCCTTAAATAAACCATCTCCTCTCCTTGGCTCTCCAAAACTCAAAAGTCCAGCATGGGAGTTGATCTCTTCTGCCCCCTCACAAGAGACAGTACAAGAGGAAATAGCCTCAAGTTGCACAGTAGGGGAGGATTCATTTGGGTATCAGGAATAATTTCTTCCCACAAAGGGTTTTCAAGTACTGGAGTGGGCTGCCTAGGGCAGCAGTGGAATCATCCTTGAAAGTGTTCAATAAATGTGGTGCTGGTATTTAGAGATGTGATGGTGCTGGCTTCATCATCTGATTCAATGATCTTTGAGGTCTTCCCCAATATTAGTGAATCTATGAATGTACAATTCCATGCTTCTGTGAGGTGGACCCTCCTTCTCTCAGGGTGCAGTGAGAACGATGCCTGTTTCCAGAGTAATGTGATTTTCCGCCAATTATTTCCTCAGATTATCAAAATTCAACTGTGTCATGAAGCTAACCATGAGATTCTCAAGACATTGAAAGAGCTTTTTGATGTTTATATGCCTAGAAAGAGGGTAGATTTTTTCATTTGTCAGCTCCTGAAGCAAGTGTTGGAACCAAATAAAGAATAAAGCACCAGGAAGCAGACCAGTAGCCTAGACAGTGACATAATTCACTCAGGCACACAAACTGAAGGCAAATCACAGTTTTGACCTTGCTGATGCTTCCTGAAAATGACTGACATCAAGCTCATGATTCAAATACCTTAAGAATAGCTTGAAAGCACGCATAGCACTCAAAAATCCTCTGTTGGGAATCCTCCAATTCCCGACCTGCTTCATGGGGAAGGCTGCTAAGGTGTTAGGACTCACGGCAGACATGTGATTTTACCCTTGGTGTGATGTGTTCAGTGTCATCAGACTGCAATAATTGAGGTCAGCTACTCAGTCTGATGGCTAGCTGCACAACACCTTTCATTTCTCTCTCTCTCAAAAAAAAAATCAGTTTAGGCAGTGGGAAGTGGGAAATTGAAGATCACATTTCCATCATTCACAGCCCACCTCCATTTCTGATCACAAGGAAAAGACAGATGCATTCATGTCACAAATGCCAAAAATCTTTATCAAGTCCTTGGTGGGCAGAAGCACTTTTTACATTTCCCTAAAAGCTATAAGACTCAATCATTTCTGGGAAGTTTAAACTACAAGTTCCTGAAAGAAAATAGTTCTCTGTTCTCCACTTTAATGAAAAGTTAAGCTAAGTGCACAATAGGAGATTATCCCTCCTGGGCATGCAGACAGGAGGTGTATTTAAATTTCTTCTGTATCTTGATGGCATTTTGTGCTTGGTTAGTGATTTGTTAATGTCTTTGGAAGTTACAGAAACTTGGCAGAACACATTTCTGAATTTCACTGGTTAATGAAATAGTTTTGAACATGAGAGGGAACAAAAAAACAGCAAGGTGAAATAAAAATAGGGCACAGCACATAAAAAATGAATGACAGTATAGTGAAATGATTGAAAATCCATTTAACCTAAAAGTCCATCAGCATTTCACATCAATCCCCAAATTTTCTTTTCCTTTAACAGTCAAGGTAGGTGACGATACTGGAATTGACCTTTTTGCTCAACAGAACTGAAATCAAATCAGATGCAATTTACAAGCAGCTTCCACTGGAGCATCAACATGTTTTGAATCTGCTTCATAAAGGCTCCTTTTGCAGGCAGCAGCCACACAAACAGCAGTGTTCTGTGGGGACGTTTATTCAGCACACCTTGAGACATGGCTGGGAATTGTGACTCAGATTTGTTGTCAAGTGAGGGAATCGGGAAACTATCCTCAGGCAAACTGCAAACAGTGCTGGGTAAAGCCAGGGCTGAGCAAGGGACAGACTTTGTGAAGGACAGGTAATGAACCCAGTGCTCTTAGTGCTAATTGAACCAAGGAGTAGTGCTGGAATAAGGGTGAGGATTCACTTCTGGACACAGATGGAAACTGATGGCAAGCAGTGTCTCACAGCAAATGCAGAGGAGGTGAATCAGGTCAAAGGAAAGGCTTTGTTAAGCAGCTCTGTTTAGCACAAGGACCAAACAAAAAAAATGATCTGCTTCACACCAAGGAACTCACACCAAGAAAAGCAGCCAGGTGAAAAATCATGGGTGCTGGGAAGGTGGGGAGGCCCTAGCACAGGATGCCCAGAGAAGCTGAGGCTGCCCCTGGATCCCTGGAAGTGTCCAAGGCCAGGATGGGCAGGGTTTGGAGCAGCCTGGGACAGTGGAAGGTGTCCCTGCCCGTGGCAAGGGGGGCACTGGGTGATCCTCAAGAGCCCTTCCACCACAAACTAATCCATGTGATCTACATACAACCGTGTCTCATGGATTTTGTGGGACTTATACAGGCTGGCCAAGAAAATTACTTACTACCAAATATCCTTGTCATTTTGCACATCCTATGTATCTTTTCCTTCCCACAGCAAGGGGATGCTCCTGCAAATCCTAACCAAAAAAACACTGCTAGTCTTCAATGTATGGGAAACAGGAATAACTGGCAGGCAAGGACAAAGTCTCTTACCTAACAAGGGAAATTCAAGGGCTCATAACATGCAACTGCTTTGGAAAAACCAGCTTTTCCAGGAGATTTTCCCAAGGTTACTTACTGCACCCCATGTGGATGTTAGGGACTCTGTCAGGTAACACCCTGCGTGCTGATTCCAACACAAACACACATATTTTAGCACCTGCTTTCTACTCATTCCCATCACTCACACACTGATCAATGATGCAAGAAGCCACTGCCTCACTTTGCAGAGATGTGTCCCAAATCTTACCACAGACGCCTTCCCTCTCCCCTGGGCCATATGACAGCTCCATGGAAGTGAGTACTTTTTGCTTTCTTCTCCTTACCTCTTGAACAAAACAAAAACCAAACCCACCAAAAACAAACAAAGAAAATGCCACCTTCATCCAATTCTCCAAGACTTGCTAGAATTCAAAGATTGCACCCAAAATGTTTTGATGCTTCCTGCATAAGCAATGAGCTACTAGTGAGCTATTTAGTTAATGATACAGTTCCCAAAGCAGACCAAATTTCATGCCTAACTAGAGAAGTTAATATTTGTTCAGGTGTAATAAAATAAACAATCAAACATGGAGTATACAACAGCTTTATTTTATATTTAAAATTTCTCTTTTTTAAAAAAAAATTACTTTGAAGCTTTCAGCAGAAGAGGTCCATTCACACCAAGTGGAGATGCTGGGACAAAATTCAAATAACCCACTGGAGAGTGCCAGAATGCAAATACCGCCCTCAGAAAAAAACCCTGGGGATTATAGACAGGTTAACCAGGAAAGGTCTTAAGGAAATTGCTGGCAATCAGATACTCCTGACCTGACCTTCTCTCCCAGGAACCCAGGTAATGAGTATCCTTGTGAGAATCCAACACCTGGCTATAGATTAAAGAGCTTTTTTTTTTTTTTTTTGTCCTGATTGAGACAACAGCTCACAGTATGGCTTATCCCAAATGAACTCTGCTTTTCCTGTATGGAACTGGAGACAGTTGCAGGATCAGCAGAGGGAAATGCGGGGGCTGTATAAACAGGGACAACATTGCAGCCAGGTGAGCACAGGAAGACCCAATCTCAGCTAAGACAAAACCCTGCTCCAAGGTGTTCTCCTACAAGCTGAATTTACTTCTCTAACTGAAACAAACAGGTTCATTACAGATACAAAACATAAGGCTTTTGGTCTTGCCTGAACTGGTTACATCCAATTTCTTTCCAAGCTACTGATGGATTAACCCATTCACTCATAGAAATTACTTTGGTCACTCTCGAAAGCTGAGATTTTTAGCTATCAATACAGTTACCAAAGAGCTGCATATTCACTTCTGTGTTGAGGAAGTTTTATGTCCTTATTAAATAAAAAAAACACCCCTCTGCTCTCAAAGTGAACAAAGGAATACCCTGGCAGTGAAGTGGGAGTAATTTGACAAAGGCATAGTTAACTGCATGTCAACACTGAAGACTAATTTATTTTGATTGTGGCTTTCAAATAATTGTGGCAGTTACTTGGTTAAAAGAGGCTAAAAAAAACTATCATGGAGTGATTATTTATATTCAATTTTTACTATATTCTTAGTATATTCAAAAATACTGGTATATACGAATGTTTGGTAATGTACCTTTTTTGGTTTCATTTTAATTACCCCGAATTTGGACACAATTGATATCTACACAACAAAGTCTAAATTTTACGGCATATTCTATTAAAAAAAAGACAATTAAAGATGGTAACTTAATTTATATTTAGATATCCAGATTGCTGGAACAATATGTTTTGAACTGTTTACAGAGCATCCAAATTTCTGTTTGCATGAAGAGTGATAGTGCCTTTTTACACACTGACAGAATTGGTAATGAGTTACAAATGAGTTATTACTGACATTTTTATAAGCTACAAGGGAAGAAAAGATTCACAGCTTGACTACAGGGATACCTTCTGCAGAAAAGTTTAAATTCAGGAAGAATTTAAAAGGGGGCCCAGTGATTTCAGTGTGATTGGTCCCAGGTGATCACAATCGCACCTATTAACTCACAGGAAGAGGAGCAAAGCTAGATAAAGACTTGTGAAATCAAGATGAGAACTGCAGAAAGATTAATCCATCTGAAAGCATCTTTTTATTTAAATCTACCTTCTTAAAACAAAGTTAGATACTTAGTTTCTAAGAGAGGAGGATTATACTAAGGATGCCCAGAGTGGGTTATGCACCTGTTTTCCTAAATATAAATGTAAAGCTCTGAACTTCATGGATTTTACTCTCTCTGGAAGGTTAGCAGGTGTCATGTTTTATGTGTCCTAACAGAGTAAAATTAATCAAATATAAAGAAATGTAAATAAATGAGGTATTTGTATGTATGAGGAAATACACCCTCTGTGTTTCATATATGTTGAATTCTCTCTCCACCCAAATAAAAAAAGCAAAACTCAGAGTTTACAATATTTTTGCTTTGGCATTTTATCCTTTATTACTTTTAATTTGTACAGTAAGTAAAAAAAAAAGAAAAATCACAAACTAATAAGATGCTGCTGACAGCTCCAGTTTTGATTATATCTCCCCCTATCAGATCCCACATGGGAAAGTTCTTTTTTAGAGTGTGTAACTTCGTGTTTAACCTGCCTGAACACAGGGTGTGTAACTGAGAGCTCCTTTATGAGGTTACCTGGCTGCTGTATATAAACCACTAAGTTCAATTTAAGCATCAAAACCAAGAAGAATACAGCAAAATACACAACAAAATCTGGAGCAATAACTACCAAAGTCATTTACCTATTGTGTCTGGATTATTTTGAAGCCATTTTTCCCCTTCCAAGTTTCACAAATTCAAATATTCTCATGAAATTCGTGCACATGATGTATGCAGCATCTTGGATATTGAGGAAAAGAGTCCTTGAGAAGAACTTTTCATCCTAAAGATGAAAAGGAACTTCTCAGCCTTCTAATACAATGATGGACAAAAAAATCCCAATTTTCAACGAAGTCTGGCAACATGCAAAGCAATTTACATGATATTTGTGTATCAGTTTAGTGCCATCATTTAAGGCTTCCATTGAGTAAAGCAGATTTTTTAGTACAATTTTATCACCTCACTCTCAGTGTCTTGAAGACTGATCTATGTGCCACTTTAAGAATAAAAGCTTATGGACACATAGGAAGGCGACTTTAGGACAGTACCTTTTGCCTGAGATGGACATAAATAATAAAGTATACAGTAAAATAAGCAGTAAATAGAGAAGAGGAGGAGGGAATAAGTTAAAAAAAAAAGTTTATGGGAGTATTATATTCATTACTTTTAGATGAAGCAAAGATATTTCCTTCTTCTTACTCAAAGGTATTTTAAAGCATTAAAATGGAACAGTATTTCTATTCCTATTTTAGATAGTATGATGATTTTGACATTTCCTTATAGGTGTAAAATCTGTTTCCTATCAAGTTTCCACTGGCTTAAAGACACAACAAAAGGGCTACAGGAAGCAAAGCCAAACAGGGAAACCAACTCTCAAATCCAGCCAAGACCCACCAGACTCACAGGGTGCAGCCTGGCTGAAAAAACTTCCAGTTAAAAACAGGGATGTGTGCTTTAACCTGGAAAAGCAATAAATCAAGGGAACAACCACAGGGCTTAGTGCAATCCTGAATAACCCAGCTTTTAATCAAGATAGGCTGTCTGCTGTGATGAGACGCTGTAATACAGCTGGGAAGTCATTAAGATAATTATGGCACTGAGTGTTGCACAGGTGGCCAGAGCAAATGCCCTTCCAGGGAGAGACACACTCCAAATAAAAAATAAACTGGTGTATGCATGCAGCACAGGGAACCGCCCACTGCCTGACTCCCCAACAGCCTGCACAGGAAATGGGGAGTTTGAGATGGCAGCCTACAAAATACTCAACTCAGCATCAGAAGTGCTGTTATCTGGACTGTGGAACAGCAACAGGTGACAGCTACTTGAATGTGCTGCTCCCTGGTGTGCCAGCACCTGCAGTATCCAGGGTTTGTTGACTGGCACTGATAGGCAGCCCATTCCCTAGCTGAAAATAAGAGCTTTTATCCCAATGATCAGGATCCCTACCCTTTTAAGAACCTTTCCTCCTCAAGAACCAATACTCTTGTTGAAAGGATCCTTCTCCAAGAGCCAACAGTGCTAAACTGAATTTCAGCTTTTCTAAAGTACAGACATGTTTTCAAGAAGGGAATGCAAATGCACAGTGTTTTCTGCATGTCAATTATCTTGGTTTCAGTATTCATGAAATATACCTAAATATTTTTGATGCTGTTTCTTCCTGTCTGAATTACAACTGCTGGAGGGCAGGGCTGGATGGGACATTGGGTAGGAATTGTTCCCTGGGAGGGTGGGGAGGCCCTGGCACAGGGTGCCCAGAGAAGCTTGGATCCCTGGAACTGCCCAAGTCCAGGTTGGACACTGGGGCTTGGAACAGTCTGGAGTAGTGGGAGAATAAAGTTCAAAATGAAATTGTGTGACAGAGGTTTCCTGGGCAGGCTTGCATTTCACTGTGCACCCAGTTCAGTCATTCCTGTGGTGCATAATACAAGTATCAAAGAATAATTTGGTGTAATAAAAATAAACCCTGACAGGTGCTTTAATTGCACCAGATCCCAAAAGGACCATTACCCTGGATGATAAACAAATGCAGGGACTGTGGATTAAAGGAGAAACAAAAGCTGGAAAGGAGATTGCCCCTGGCAGCTTGCTGATGGCTGGCAGGAGTTTCCTGCTCACCTGATAAACAGTTGCTCTTCAGCTGTGGATTAGAGGAGGATGAGGCAGAGCAGGGCGGTGGTGGCACAGCTCCAGCACCACTGATGTTGCAGTTTCTCAACTGGGGAGTTAAATTCACTACCAACAGGTGTCAAAATAGTCTCAGGAAATGATTATTCATGGAAGGAGATAACATTTATGAAGGCACTGCTTCAATAATGGATTTAATTTTATTTACTTAAGAACTTGAACTTTATGTCATTTATTCTCCTTTGCATGAACATATTGACACGCACCCCCCACCAAAAAAAAAAAAAAAAAAAAAAAAGAATTCCACCTCTGTTCAAAGTGCACATTGCTGAACTGCTGAAATTACCCTGGTTTTTCAGTTGAGGAGAAACAAACCCCACAGGATTCATGGATGTGCACCAAGCTTGGAATCACCACCTTGGTCTGAAAATGATTGTAAAATAAGGGTCTTACAATTTAACTTATTTATAATACAGGCAGTTAATTTGATGATTTATGCAGAAATTAAATTGCACTTGAAAAGATTTTACAACTCACCAAGGAAATAAAAGTTCTTTCATGTGCAACATTTAGTAGTATGCGGATAATACAACAACATTTTAAAAATTTATTTTAATCAATGTTGTTGCATCTAACTGTGCAGTGTGATCATTAGCTGCTCTAATTTTTATGATCAATCACCAAACTTTCAACAGTCTTAGCAAAGCATACAGCTGACTCTGTCAGTTATATAATTACACTGAATAATTACTCATTTTGGGGCAACCACATTCAGCTGCATCACCTCGGATGTTGAAGCAGGAACAATAAGAAGGTGTGTAAAGAATATGCAGCTATATAAGCAATTTTGATAATTTTCACAGAAAAACATCAAAGCAATACGTTGTAAATCCCTCTTAGTGCAATAGTCACAACAGGATTTTTAAGGGGAATGGAACATCTTGATACTTGTACTGTAAATGTCTTTTGACTATGGCACCTGGTGTGACACAGAGGGAAACCAGTTTGGCTACCACAAGTATTTCAGAAGCATAAAACCATCAGGTTGTGGGGGAAAAAAATCAGTATCAAGTTTCAGGGGAAAGGAAAAAAGGTATCTACAGCTTTAAGGGATAGGGAAATGAGATTATATCTTGGGATGAACCATTTTCAATTACAGCCTGACAAAACCAGAAATAATTTAAATCTGAGGTAAATTAAAATGGCTAAGTATTAAAACTCCTTAAAAACAGACTTTTAAAGAGAAGCTTTCACAGATGGAACTTTAACTGCACAGCACAGCCGGGTGCTGTTACAACAGGCTTTTTTTATTATTATTAACTTTGATCAAAGCTTATTAAGCAGCAGCACCAAGCCATCAGTGGATTGGACTACACAGGAGAGCTAATTAAATTTAAAGGGCCACAAAGTCCTGAAGGCATAACAAACAATCCCCAAGGCAGGAGCTTGAATGGAGGGGGTGAGAACATTTGCATGGTAAGGCAGTTGGAGATGGCAAGGTGCTTGCTCTTATTTACTGTGGGATCTGCAGAGAGCTTAAAAACACCAATTCTGAACCTGTCCTTGTCATCAAACATGCAGAAAACTGTGGCCACTGAATGTCTGGGGGAATACAGAATATTTCCACACACCTCAGCAAGAAAAACAGATAGTAAAATTTTATTTGATCCAACAGGGCAGATCATGACTTCCCTCCTTACCCTAAGGAGAGGTAACTTCAACCAATTATAATGTGAAATATAACTAAAGAATTTAAGGACAAGAGAAAATACAACAGGATGCAAGCTGACTGTAAATTGGTGCTCAGCAGCCTTTTGTCCACAGGCTGTGTGACAGAGGTTTCCTGGGCAGGCTTGCATTTATAACTGAAAATAACAACAATAAATCCTAAGTCCCACCTGCTATGTTATCCTTCGTATATAAAATGGTTTGCAATAATTAAATCTTTCCCTGCAGTTTTGTCATATATCTGGGAGGAGGAATAATATTCTCTTTCTGGTCACTTTCCAGGCACTGTGAAGAGTAAACTATCACCCTCCACCTGCTTTTCAAACTCCTGGGAAAGCAGCAGAGAAGGGGAGCATTTATCCCATCCTTGCTTATGTTTTAAAAGCCTTCTGACACGTGAACCACTAAAACACTTTTCAGTTAATAAAAGGAGTTGATTTGCAGGACAAAGTCATTATTTCCAACCACGATATCAAATTACAATGCACTAGTCTGTCATTTCAGGATCCCTAGGAGGAAGGGCTCAGTACCTGGAGTAAACAAAACCAGTAAAATTCAGGGCAGAGGGGAAGACAGAGGAATCAGTAACAGCTGGGTTGTCCTTAACCAATATAAATGTTTCTGTATCCTAAAACGACAGAAACATCTTGCATCAGTGTGGTGGCACCATGCCGAGTCACCCACTCACTCCTGTCGCCTAAGAGAAACACAGGCTGGCAATTTTTGGGGTTTGTGGTTTGTTTGGTTTTTTCCCCCATAAAGAACAACTGTGTCCAGCTGGCACCAGCACAGGAAGGGATCCACATCCTTATCCCACTCCACACCTTCTGTGGTATTTCCAGGTCTGCCCCCGATGGGGGAACTTTGTTAAAGTACCAGTAGAGAAAACAACAACTACACCTGGGTTGGGTAACCCACAGAATCTCACCAACCCTGAAGCAAAACCTCAACAAGCCAAAGCAAAACCAACACTGTCCTGCTCCCAAGAAATATTCCTGACACTCCATCCATGAAGAACAGCACCAGGATTTCCTTCATCTCTTCCCTCCTCTCTCAAGCAGGAGCTCACAGGCATTTCAAGGACCTGACACGTCATCTGCAGCTGCTGCTTCAGAATTTATTAAACTGCAGTGAAAGCTAGAGTTTCATGCCTTTCTCAGCCTCACATTCACAGCCCTAAATAAGATTTCAAATAAATTCCCCCCATGCTCATGGCATGACAGGCAAAGCTCTTGTATAGAATCACATACAGTATTATTTATAAATGTATTATTATTTATAAATGTACTAAGGGGTGTAATTCTCATCAGCTGTTATTCTGAGTACTTTCAAATACTTCCTAATTCAATTTTAATTTCTTCCTTTAAAATACAAAACATCAACTACATCCGTGTGTAGGCAAGACAAAAACTACCACATTTCAGCTGATCTCTGCTTTAAGCAGTGAAACAGAAACTGTTGCGAGAGCAAACCATAAATCAAACCAACAAATAGTACTGGAAATGCCAAAAAAAGAAGAAATTTTAGGTAAACTTTTAGGCTCCAGATTCTGACTTTATAAAGATTGCAATTAATCATTCTTACTCATTTCCTTAATATTTTTCTTCATTGGGTCTTGTTACAATATTTGCATCAGATCAACACGAGACATAATTAAATATGTAATTCAATTTTCTTTTAATAAACATCAGCAGATTTTCCTTCTATATCCACTGAAATATCCTGGCATTTGAGTGCCCCAAAAATTCAGGGAGAAGAACATTTTTTGGTGGTTAAGAAAAGCCTTCAGACAGAGTTTTAAACTCTGCAGTTCAACAAATCCTGATTTTTTTTTGCTGATTTTGCAATGTCTGGATTTCATCCCCATAAGCTGCTATAACAGAATTATGTTATGATGGAACCACCCCAAGTTTTCCCCTCTCAACACAAACCAAATCACCTGCTGAGCACTGGTGCTTTTCCAATTAATAGTGAATTATTTAGACATGCACAAATGCATTTTTACTGTGCATCTATGTGTGCATACACACACTTGCCTTCACTATCCTTCAATTAAGGTTTTTAATTATGATCTTCTGTCTTGATTGCGAGTTTGACCAATATTTACTAAAACTACCTCCATGATCTTTTAATTCTCCTTGACTCCTGCAATGACATTTCAAGTCCAAAGGGAAAAGAAATACAATGATGGACCAGGAGACAGGAAAACTAAGATAAACAGAAACCCCCCCCAAATATTATCTATCTTTTATGTCATACAGTCCTTGATGCTTCACATAGCTTTGAGCTTCATTACCCACTCATTCCACTCATCCCTGAGTCACTGTTTTCTCCATAAAGACATGGTCTGCCTCTTTCTGAGTGTGAAAATTCTAGGACAGACTTCTGATATTCAGCACCCAACTCTGCTTTCCCAATGCTCACTGAAAGAGAAAGCTGTGCACACAGCTGACCTCAGGGATACTCATTGAGAGGGCTCAACACTGCACTGCCTTGAAAAACTTGAGTGTGTTACCCAAAGCATTAACTTTATGGTCTTCATGTTATCTGCAAATTTTGCCTCTGAACTCTTCCAGTCAGGACCAAAACACTGAGGACTGCATCCCTCAAAGGCAAAATAAAGTACATTTTTTGTTTGCACCTCAAGTAAAAACAGAGTTGGTGTATTTTTCTGTAACACTGATCAGTTCAGTCCCCCACAATTGCCTGAGCAGAGCAGTGGGTGTTGTTTTCATTATTAAATACATACCTCTGTTTCAAAACTCTCACTGAACTAGTTAAGCCCCACTGAATTTAGGAGACTACACACCTTCCACTTTTCCTGGCCTTCTCACAAAACAGAGTATTTCTCATCATGTTACCTGAACTGACCAATTACCATCTGACAGCGAAGACTTCTGGAGAGCATAGTGAAACATTAAATTATTTCTTTCTGTAATCACAATTTCCTCCACTTGTCTGAAGCTCTGCCTACTTTCTATAAAGCCAGAAATTCCTCAGCAAACAGGTCCACGTGAGTGACAAAGCTGTTTGCCACTGGCAACAGGGTCCTGAACACTTCCTGTTCCCAGTGTGCACAGAAAATTGCTGTTTTACAGGAACACTGTCATCTGGAATACCTTCGCATGTGGTGGAAATAAAAAGCTCCAGTGAGAGAGGCCATAGCAAATTTTTCAGACCTGAAGGGAAGTTATGTACAGATTTTTATACACATCTGAGTATACATCTGTACATACATATAACCCTATTACAACTATCAGTGCAGTTTTGGAACTTCGATAACATTTGCCCTGTGTATTCCCACTAGTTTATCACAAACATGCCAAAATATTGATTCACAGTTAAATATCTTGTGCTGTATAATGGGCCATCACTGCATCCCACACACTTTACAAGGCTCTAGTCCTGGAAAAATTAATCAGATTAAGTTTCATGAGCATCTTCACAAGGCAAAAAATTCTCTGACAAATTAAAGTGGATTCTGCTATAAATACATTTTCATTCCATTTATGCACACTGGTCTTTTTATAGCTGTTAAACCTCCTCTCTTTCCCCTTTTTAAACACTATTGAAACTGTCAGGAGCTACCTTTTACACTTTATCAATCATGGCACATGCATCATGATTCCTAGAATTTAAAATGGAATTGTTGATGGTTCAGATACTGTTAGACTGTCATTAGTTCTGCAAAGTGTGTAATTTGTCACTTTGCAAGAAATGACAGTGCCTTCACTCGTGCAGCATGCTTTTAAACCTCCCCTCTCTAATTTGAAAATGCCAGTATTGTACTCTGCTTCAGGAGAGGTACTTTTAAGGCTTGCTGGCTGGCTTGTCACAGCGCAATCTGTCAGGTAGTATTTTGCCTTCCTTAAGGTTTATTCACACAAAGCCTGTCTGTGATATAATATAAAGACAATGCTTTCTGTCTTACCTGATGGCAATGAAGCCCGTGCTGGATTTTCACTTTCCTCATCAGTGCTGGCATCATAGTCATTTTCTCTCTTTACAGCCATCTCAGTAATAGCTATACTATCCCTAAAAGCATCAAAAGAAAGGGAAAGAAATTAAGATATTTTTGTTTCTCAAAGGAATAAAATAATTCAGGGAGAATATGTACAGAATTATCACCTATGGAAAGGAAAATTGGAAAATCAACTGTAGCCCAGAAGAAAACAGGACAGGTCCATCAAACACTCACTTCTTGGCTACAGCACCCACAGCAATATGCTGCTGCTTGCAAGGATGCCAGAAAGAATCCTCCTCTTTCATGACTTCCAGGATTGGTTGGGATAACTCAGTATTCAGCTAGGAAGAATTGGCTGTCATGCACTGTCAGGGCCAAGGTAATGGAAACAGAACTAAGCTGAACTCAAATATGCACCAGGTACCACACCAAGAAACCCAGGGAAATTAAATACCTTGCACATTTGGCATCCACTGCAGATTCTTTAGCTTCACTTAGCAAGTTCTGCAAGTTTCTTATCTTTGCCTTCTTTTCATTCAGCACCAAAACAAACCTGCTGTAAAGGTCTGCCTCCAGCTTCTCTTTAGCTTCCACACATTTTTCCAGCCTGCAGCACAAAATTAACTGTTACACCAATTCTGTTTCCTAGAAGACAATTCTGCTCTGAGGCCAGCCAGGAATCCCCACTCCAAACCACATACAACTGGTCCAGCACCTTGTGCCTGAAACAGGTCAGAGTAAACTTTTTTTTTGTTGTTTTTCCACAGAGAAGTACAATGAACTCTGCTTCCAAAAGGGAAATGTTCCCAGATATGAACCTTTCTCTTAATGTCTTTTTTTTTTTTTGTAAGTTCTTGCACACCTCCATCTGAGACAACTCAAATTTAAATAGGGAAATGTTCTTTATTTTCAATACTGAACCACAACAGTGAGCATACCTTAGCAGGATACACATAATGAGATTATAAACAGATATGATTCATCTTGACAGGTCTCAAATCTGGACCACACACTGGTGTGAAATATATTTGTATATTTGAAGATGAAAAGAAAATTCCAAAATACATAAATGTTCAGAGTCTCTTAATATCTTCAGAGGAAAATATACTTCAAGTTCTTAAAAAATTTTAGTATGCATCTGTGGGTAGATGAATGTCAATAAAAACAAGCACAATGGGAACATTAAATTAAGAATATGGGTGTATAAAGTCTCATAAGCAAAACTAGAACACAAGCAAATCTGAGCACAGCAAATCAAGTGATTTGTGGCAAATGTAATTCTGTTCTTAATTCTTATATTTCATAATCTTTCAGTCCTTGGGTTGAGCCACAAACATTTTATTAGCTGTGTACACAAGAAGCAAATAAACACCTCAATAATCTCACTGATCATGGTAAATATAGTAAATAGTCATAACTTAAAAACATTTTTTTCACCAGCCTGTGCAAGGCTGTAAGAAAGTTTAGAAGGCTTATTATGCTATTAAACCCAGATATGTAATAGACTTTAAAAATATTAATTTATAAGGCAAGAGATTTCAACAGACTTTCTACATAAATACTAATTATTTTGTTCACAGATCAAAACCATATATGATGTAAGAAGCAAGACAATAACAAAAAAGCTCTAAAAACTCGTAAAGTATTAAGCCTACTATTCAATGCTTTAGGGATATATTTGATAGTTGATAAATAATTCATCTAATTTAAATGCAAATAGCAGAATATCATTACCATATAGATCAATTCAATAATTCCTAAATGAAAGATTATAGGTACTCATCAACTACCAGGAGACTTTCCACCTACAAAAGGGAAGTTAACTGTTTAGTGGGGAATAAATAGACAATTCACAAAGAATCATAAACCCTAATGCAGGGCCCAGAAGAGCCTGGACATGCTTGATACTAATTATTTCTGTATACATAAAAATGGGAGGAAAAAAGGATTTTGTCTAAAATATGCTAATCTTGTCTGTATCAAATCCTGTAGAATAATCCCCTCTCCCACACATAAACCAGGGAAAGTGGTTGCTCTCTGCCTTTACCTTGCCAAGGCACTGGTTTGTGTTGGAGCAGTTGAGGCTGGTTCAAATATTGAGAAATGTGGCTGACTTGGCCAAAAAAGTGCCATTTAAGATAACTTCGGTGAGGCCTTTGAGAGCTGCAAATACATCCTCTGATGAAAACCCATGCAAATGGAAACTCCCAGAGAAGTCAAGCTGATGCTGCCTGGACTGTGAGTTAGTACAGTGCAGAAACCTACTGCAAGACTAGCCAATTTCTTCATTCTCTGGAGAAGAAAAATTAGCATCTAGAATATTAGAATTAGAATATTAACTCTTCCCTCTGGGTAGAACCAATTAGTAGTATGCCATAAGTTAATCAATTATGATTGTCCTCATTTACGTGAACACCTTTTTCAATTTTTTTCTTCCCTTTATTCAAAGCTATCCACATCCAAATACATTCTTCAGACACAGGATGGCATTAATTTGGCAAAACACTCAATGTAAAAGCACTGAACTACACAAAAGCATCACATTAATGCTGTACTTGCAAGTTATGAGCCTTTAAAATACTCTGTTACATAGCATATCTGATACTTTAAAAGATACTGGTAAAAGGCAATGGCCTTGGGGACAGAGATGCATTAATTGTGCAGGTGGGGTGGCTCTGTGGAGCCTTCAGGATTCACAGAGGCATTCACCACCTGAGCTAAGTGAGCACAGAGCAGAGCTTGGCTGTGTTTCATTCCAACACCTCAGTGGCTGTAAATACAAGCTTTAATTGCCATTCCTCACGTTCTGCTGCCTGTGTGTGCCCTGTGCCCCTCAAACACCATCTCCCCAGCCCAAATGGAGGAGCTGCTCATCACAAATACAAGCTCCCAGCACGATGAACCCAAGTGGGGGTTAATTGCTGGAGTAGTGCCTCCCCATTTGTGCATCCTCAGGTGTCTGCAAAACGCTTTTTGTGTGCCAAAATGCACTCAAGGTGACAGGCATCAAAAATCCTGTGCAGCCCACTGAAATCAGCCACTGTTAGGGACTATGACAAACAATAAACTGAAAAATTAATAAAAAACAAGATTTCAAATGCTGACTCAACACAGAGCAATCCCATGCTCTACAGAGGTGAATGTGAGTTATGAAACTTAATGGCATCTCTTTAATTATTAGTGTTAACCTTCACAATCCAGCACTATGAAGGAAAAAATTCAGCGTCTCTGGTATTCATCCCTGTTCCCAGTGCTCTAAAATAATTCCTGGATCTCACAGCACTGCTCTCTTGCATTTCAGATGCACCCTTCCCCCAGCATTGGCAATGGTATGGAATGTTGATGAGCTAATGCTGAAGACTCAGTTTCAAGCCCAAAGTACCTAGCTTGCATTTTTATAATCTGCTTGTAGTTTAACTATACTGTCACTGCAGTTGACCACAAGACAACTTGGCAGCTATTTTGAATTTGGCTTGTCTACACAAATTTTAGGTGCCCAATAACATACCTCACGTCCAAACCAGAAATTGGATTTTTTTTGTTCAAGGAATTGTTTTGCTACAAGTTATTATTACTTAAAATTTGCCACCTCCATTGTCATGGAATCACAGATTGGTTTGGGTTGGAGGGGCCTTAAAGTGCAGCCAGTTCCACCCCCTGCCATGGGCAGGCACACCTTCCACTACCCCAGGTTGATCCAAGCCCTGTCTAACCTGGCCTGGAACTAATCAGCCTTGAATTTTCAATATGAAATAAAGAGAACAGCTGTTCTGCTCTGATATTTTAACTCATCCATCCCTGAGGTGTGCACACACAGATACACACTCAACCCCCAGTAGCCACTTGCTCAGCAAAACCTCCATGATGGTCAAGAAAATTTGAACAGGGAGATGGAAATGGGATGATTGAATAATTCCACCTAGGGCCCCATGACTAAGGGGCACAAAAGCAGCTCTCAGAAGCCTGCCTGCTATGTTTTAATTCTAATGAAGTCCTGAGGAGAGAGGCTGAGAGCAGAGGGAGATGCAGGGGCTGTGGAGCTGGCGTGAGGCGGGAGCGCAATTCTCCACACCACGTGCTCTGTATTTGATGTTTCACCACTCAGCACCGTGAGTGGTGCAGGATGTAAATCCTGAAATCCTGCCTCCTGAACAAAGACAGGCACAGCTTTGTTCAGCTCAGGGCAACTCTCAGCGTTTGGAGCCGAAGCAGCAAAGGGAAGCAGCAGGGTAGAACTGAGCTGTGGCAAAAAGAATTGAGAAAAAAATACCACACCAAACCAAATCTAAAAAAAAACAAATAAAAAACCTCCCCCAAAAAAACAAACCAAAAAGCCCAATACTTCTTGAATGAAAATGATTTTTGAATTACTCTTATTCTGCATTTAACAGACATGGCCAAAGACTGGTGACCATAAAACCTTCAGTGTATATTTTGAAAAACCATTTTTCATCTACCCAAAACTATAAACATGCTAAAGAAATCCACCAGCTTGTACTCAGAACAGTCATGAAACTCTGATTTTTTTTTTCTTTTTCCTCCTTTTCTTTGGGGTTACTCTGTAAAAGTGCCACCCCACCATGGAAATTGATACAAGCACTAATGCCTCTTACACATCAGCGTGTAATGCAGTAAAGAACATGGGTTATACAATACACTCTTGTTCAATTACACTGTTAAGCAGTAAAACACTAGTTAGGGAGGTCCTTTGCTTGTCAGGAAGACTGTCAGGAGAAACTGTTACTCATTTTAATGAGAGGGAAACAAAACTAACTCCTCCCAAAAGTTGGCTGTCTTTTTCAAGGTAAATTAACGCAAATTAGCTGCATTCTTTCATCAATCTTCCTAGATTTTGTGCTTTTTCAGGTAAAGCTACAGAACAGCAAGATAAATCTCTGACTGCTCTGTGCTAAGACTTCTATGCTCACTGAAACAAGCATAGATTGTTTCACTACCAAATGATAGACAATTCAGATCGTAAATGCAACAGCAATTACAACAATCTCTTGAAAAATAATGGTACTTCTTCCTATAATACTGCACTAATTTTTCAATTCCGGGTTCATCAACAAAGAAAACAGATAAAAGAAAGAGAAATCTTTTCCCCACTCAAAAACATGTATCATTTACATTGCCAGTCCTAAGAATTACAGGAAATAATATAAAGTAAGTGAAGCTAATTCCACAGATTTTGAGATGTTCAGGGTTTTTTTCTAACTCATAAGCTAAAACCACCTTTAATTGCAAATTTTTAGTATCAGTTGCATCTTTGTCAAATGGAGGAGATCCACAACCACAAGGCTGTGGGTAACTGAGCTCAAAACATGTCTCAAATGCATAAAAATTTCTGTCCACTGCTGCTGAGATTCTCAGTTGTCATCTGTGAATCCACCTCGGAACTCACCTCTTCTCCACATCAGCCCAGTTGTTGAAAAGCCTTTCATTTTCTCTCTGCAGATGCTCAGTTTTGGCCTGCAGCTTTCCCAGGTTGTCAAGGCAGTAACCAATGAGTTCCTTAACCACCTCTGCTGGGCTAGGGACTTCTTGCAGCCTCAGAGACCCAAGTCTGAACTGGGACACAAAGAAAGAATGAATTATTTCAACTGTACAAGAAACTTCCACTGAAGCTTTGCTCCAGTAAACTTGAATACATCCATAATAAGCACAAGAAATACCTTACAGTCCTCCAGTTCAAAGGGAGATAATAAATTTGTCATGCAGAGAATGGAGGGATATGTGGAATAATCTACATGCTAATTATTTCCAGAGGGCCACAATGTTAAAAAGGAGTCTGGAGCGTCTCTGTGCTGGGCAGAGACTGTGGGATCTGGGCCTGGTCAGGCTGGAGAAGGGGAGGCTGAGAGGGGATCCCCTCAATCCATACAGACATCTCCAAGGGGTGCCAGAGGATGGGCCCAGGCTCTGTTCACTGGTGCCAGTGCCAGGATGAGCAGCAATGGCCATCAAATAAAGCAGAGCAAGGTCCAGGCCAGCAGGAGGAAGAACTTCTCTCCATGGAGGGGCAGAGGCCTGGAAGAGCTGCCCAGGGAGGGCCTGGAGTGTCCCTGTCTGGAGACATCCCAACCCCAGCTGGACACGTTCCTGTGCCACTGCTCCAGGGGGAGCAGTGCCGGGGCAGGGGTTTGGCTGGGTGCTCCAGACATCCCTTCCAACCTAGAGATCCTGGGATTCTGTGATTTATGCAGCTAATATGAAAAATCTAGATAGCAAGTTGTCACCTCCAGGGTTCAGACAGTAAGTTCTTAATAACCATAAAAGGACTCCTTCAATTAAACAGGCAGCCTCATCAATTCAGTGAGAAAAAAGGATCTATAATGAACCACTGTGTTTCTTCAGCAGTGGGGATGCCATATAGGATATACAGGAGCTCTGAACATGTTTCTTTTGTCTGGTCTGGGACAAACAACAGAAAACTGCTGTTTTTGTCATGTTAAAGGAAGAATGGCTCAGCCATACACACCAACCAGTGCCAGCTGAGCTACAACCATGCAAAGCCGGGTGAAGAGACATTAATATCCAACACAAAAGTTTGAAGGAGTGGAAGAAGGAGAAGGGGTCGTCTCTCGCATCTTGTAATTATCAAAAAGACTGACATAAATTTTGTAGTGCTTCCCTATGGAGAGAAGCATTACTCATCTTTTCAACTTGAATACACAGCTATAACATCTTAAAAATACTTCATAAATGTAAGTAGTACACACTAGGGAAGAGTTCACTCTGTGTTGTGGCACTTCCCCTATTTAAATTAGAAATGCAGTTTGATTAGTTTTCTTCCCGCATTTTACTTGGGAGAACATGGAAAATTACATAAAAAACATCTACTGTTTGTTAAACTTTCTTTAAGGCAAATTTCACTACTGCCATGTATAAGTTTTGCCTGAAAAAGGCTCGGTAAAAACTGCTCACAAAGCTTTCAAAGGCATTGTTTGAAACAAGGAACAGTCCTTCCACACGGACCTTTTATCTGTGGAAGTCTTTGCCACAACACATGATAATATCCTGACCTCCTTCAGCAAGGTCAGTCTATCAGAAAATGTGGAAAACCCAAAGGTCTAATTTCCAATTAGCCACCAAATTCACATGTGTTGTCTCTAAAGCATTGTTGTCTTTAGCTGGTATACATCTGATGGCTACAGACGAAAAGATGCTTTTAATTTATTTTTGGAAATTAGATTACACTATCAGTAGCCCACAGATTGGTGTGCACCCCCTGAAAATCACACTTACTGTCTGACAGCATTAACAAAGATGGACGTTTGTGTAAAGGAAACTGTTTTTCATCACTTGCAAGCCACCACCACACTATTTGGATAAAGAATTCACAGAGATAGAGAGGCACAGTAGCACAGATAAATAGTATCACAACCTTTTACCATGAAGGAAATAGCAAGAAGAGCAACTTCATTTTTGTCTTATGCCTTAATATATTCAACTGAGATCAGGTATAGGTAAATATATTTAATTAGGACAACTGTTTTCACTGCACAAAAAGAATAAAAAATGCATAATCCTAAAACAGGTTAAAATGAGTAGCAGTAGAATTATTCTGAAAGCCCTAGTACCACTGCACAACCAAAATCACACCAGACACACAGCAGACACTCCAAAAGCAATTGTAATTATATTTAAAAAACCAAAAAACAAACAAAACACTGCTACAGGGACACAGAGTATGTGCTCATATTTGCAGGTGTTGAAGTCCAACACCGATGGTCAATCTTTACATTAGCCTTTAGTTCAGTCTTTATGCAAAGCAATCGACTATTACCTACTATCTCCCAATAAAATTCACTGTCCTGCTTCTGTGTCTTGGACACTGACACCTGTGGACCTTTTCTAGGAGTCCGACAAAGGTGAGCAGAGCAAGTCTATCAACAGGAGGCTTAAATTTATCATCCGGGTGCTGACAAATCAACCAAAAAAGAAAAAAAATAGTAAGGTTTTCTGCAAAACAACTGTTCTTCTGTATCTTCGCTCCTCCCCCAGTCATCTTAATTTAGGATAGCCGTGAGGAGCACATTATCCAGCTACCTCCAGGAAAACACAGAACGTTTGGATACAGCCCTAATTAAAACAAAAAGCTAACGTGACAGCCTGGAATTCTGGAAGGTGTCCCTGCCCATGGAAAGGACTGGAACGAGATGGGCTTTAAGGTGCTTTCCATACCAAAGCACACAGCGATTCCATGATCCTGGATGATGTGGTTATGCTCTGCCTCCCTCACACAGCATGTTACACGAAATGCACCAAAAACCCCTTCCCTGAGGCTGTTCCTCCAGCACGGAATTGTTTTACACCACCTATTTAACGCACAGAGACGTCAGCACTAACAATAGCAACGCTGCTATCTCGGCAAATTACAGCTGAGTGGTGTGTGCCCCACCAGGAGCCCGGTGCTGAGAGGCTGATAAGCCAGGTTCACTCAATTCCCAAAGCAGGACTAAAACAATGTAAAGAAAAAAGAAATCGCAAGGCAGTTCTGCTCTGGAGTCCTGCTGTTATCCCGAACTGGAAAACGGACTGGCAGACGAGATGACAACACAACAAGGACTCTGAATTTGGGACAGGTGTGTAAAATGCAGGCAGAATTGTATTAAAATTAAGTGTTGTGGGGGAAAAATATAACATTAAAAAGGTTATATTAGTTTTTCCCATACACTCTAAGATTTTCTTGCAACTAAAGAAAGAAACAGTTCAGTTATTTGTATTTTATCGCCAAAACCACAGTAGGGAAACTGCAAATAGTCCTAGGAAGATGCAGTGGAAGTGGTTAAAGATCAGGATACCATAACAAACAGTTAACTGAGTGGGATATCAAGATAAACAGCTCTTGCTTACTGCAGGAGTGAAAGAAAACATCATTAACATCTCACTAAGCTAATTTGACAACCAAGACGTCTTTGGTTTGGATCACATATCCAAGGTGATTTTGTAAATTTTTAACGGTGAAATTTTTTTTTTTTTTTTTAAGCGCTATAAATTCCCACACGTTGCTGCTCCCCAGATGAATTTAAATTTCTCACCATCCTTACAGCTGCTGGAGCTCTCTGGCTCTGCATCATATGCAGATGTAACTAATGTGCTTTCTACTTCCCCTTTCAGATGATTCAAGAAAACATTATCTAAAACACTGAAAACCTAAACACTTAATTTATACAGAAAAGGTGCAGATCTGGTAGAGGTCCCAGGAGACAACAGACTGACTGTAACTGATACACTGCTGCCCTTCAATATCTGCTTTATTTTTTGTTGGGATTTTATTTTTTTAAATTTTAATTTTTTTAAAAAGCACAGGAAGATGAACAAAGAACCATTTATAAAACTATGTTCCCTTAATCCGAAATCCCAGTCATCACATATCCACCAGGCCTGTATTTTGAGCTTAAGAAATAAAAACAACAATTAGAAGCTTATGACAAAAATGTCATTTTTCCCTGACCTCTCACCCTGCCCACTGTTTGTCTTCTAGAAATGAAGAAAGAAGTGATCTCAACCATAAGACACAAAATATTTCAGAAATAACTGAAAAGTTTCCCAATTTTTCTTCTAGATGCTTATGCTTAAGGGAAGATGTGCTTCACATAAGAACAGTCATTAAAAAATGAAAACACATTTTTTGCAGAGGAGTGCAAAACTGAAAGTTACTTTGTTGTATAGAGACAGTAAATTTTAATTTTGCATTAAGTAACACATATTTGCTATATAATCTTTGTATTACTACACTCCACTAAAAATGAGAGTCATCATATCTAAGGCAATAATTATTGGAGGTTATGCACTGAAAGGAGAAGACATTCACACAGGAATGACTTCTGAATAAGAATCTGAAGCTAAACACTAACAGTAAGCTTATTTCCAGTAACAGTTCTTCATTATGTCTATAAGAAAAAGAAATCATGCTGGAAACTCTCATTACAACTGCTTTGTTGGTTGTGATTTCTCTCTGTATTAGTAAAATATTCTAACAACCCTTTCTTCCAGTATTTTTTACCCACAACATATGTAAGGAATTCTATACTTCGATAAGGTGAAAAAAAAAATTTAGACAGAGTCTGTCTTTTGTTGTCCTGGTAGGGTATAGGACGGACGGACGGACGGATGGATGGATGGATGGATGGATGGACGGATAGATAGATATGTTGTGTGTATTTGTGAGCCTCTCTCCCCTATTAAATCTTAATCCATAGTATTTTCAATTTTCAAAAAACTCAAAATTTTCAAGTTTTCCTTCTTTGTTTTGAAAACTAATTCACCAACCATTTTTGGAGAGAGCACACTTGACAGATACTTAGGTCTAATTTTGAAATTAAAATTTTAATTTTGAAATTAAAATATTCCCAGCATGTGAACTGAATGATAGAGGTTTAGTTAATCTTGTACAGTCTGTTACAGGCTCTAACTCAGCTCACTGAACTGCCACTCCTCCAAGCCCTGAGTGTGACACAGAGATCCCTGTGCTCTGCCCCTAAAACTGAGCTAGCACACCCAGGAACATCTACATCCTCACAGAGAGATGCTGCCTCCTGCAAGGTATTGCCCAAACAAAATCCTTTCACCAGGGAAATATTAAAGAAGAATTTGAGGGGAAAAATTAAATTCCAGAGCAGCCCACCAGCACAGAGCAGCTGTGCAGTCCCTGTCTGGCTTCTTGGAGACCTGCAGTCTGTGAAAACAGCTGTGTGTGCTGGAGCAGGAAAGCCCTACAGACCCACACAACAGCAAAACTTTTTGTCACTGCCGTGTTCAGAGCACAGAATCACAGAGTCAGAGAATGTGAAGGGTTGAAAGGGACTCTAAAGCCTATCCAGTGACAACCCTGCCATGGCAGGGACACCTTCCACTATCCCAGGTTGCTCCAAGCCCCATCCAACCTGGCCTTGGACACTGCCAGGGATCCAGGGGCAGCCACAGCTTCTCTGGGCACCCTGTGACAGGGCCTCACTGCCCTCCCAGGGAACAATTCCTTTCAAATATCTTACCTAAACTTTCCCCTCTTTTAATTTCTACCCATTCCCCCTTGTCCTGTCCCTCCAGTTCCTGATGTAGAGTCCTTTCCTTGTAGCCCCTTCATGTACTGGAAGGTGCTTTGAGGTCTCCACACAACCTGCTCCTTCACAGAGTGAACAAACCCAATTTCCTCAGCCTGTTTTCATGGCAGAGGTGCCCCAGTCTCTTTAGCAGCTCTGCGGCTACCTAGAAAACTCCTCGGAGAAAAGCTGTAGGGGTGAACTACCCTGAAATCCCCTACCCATGCCCTGTCTACTGCTGGTACTGAAAGCAGATTCTTTACTACTGTGTCTGATTGTCTTAATTAAAACTAATTAGATGTGAGTTTATTTAATTCCAAAGGAATTGTTACAAAAGGAAGTTGTGCCTTGCATGTGAGATATAACAGCTTTTTTCAGCTGAGAGCTGAAGCTCTTGCATGACAAGCAGACTGTGATTCCCTGTTAAATATCAGCTACCTCTCCTACTCCACAGACTCTGAAATAAGGTAGAATCAACACTTGGATAAAAAAAGCTTTCTCTATGAAAATACCTAAGAATTTAAAAGAGAAAAACGTTAATGAAAATTCATGTACAGGGTTAAAGAATATGACCTACAAATGAATGATACTGACACTTACACAAAGAAAGTATTGTTACAAGCTTGAATCTGGAAAGCATTATACCATTTTTATTTCTTAAGTCAATCAGTGAGTGGTCTTGATTTTTTAAAGCTGTGCCACTATTATCTCCAGGGAAATCATTCAGCAGTAACTATGACATCCCTGGGTGTGGTAATAAAACGACTACACTAGACTTGCACAATACAGTGATGACAATGTGAAAGCAGAAGTTGCTTTTGTAACAGCAAAACCTAGGAAGGTAGAAAAAATTACACAGCAACATGGAATCCAAGAAATCTGGCAGGTTACATCAGACAGTGTAAAAATACAATCACCAATTCCAAAAAACAAGTTTAACACAAAAACCCTGCCTGAAACAAACTTCCCCCCCTGACGAAGGCATTACAACTACTCTAGAGCAAAACAGCTGACATAAGTGATGGATAGTTCTCTCCAGTTTTTACCACACACTGCAGAAACCTTCAGAATTTGCTTTCTATTAACTCCATGTCTACTGGAAATTAAATTCCTTCTGGCTTCACTATTTTGTATGAGAGCAGTTCCCAAGTATTTTTTGGAGACCAGTCCTCTGTTCCTCATACCCTCAACCCCACACATTCATAGCACTGTGGTCCCTGTAAAAACTGGGGTGCAAGGAGGAAAACTACAGAAGAAATTTGGAATATCACCAGGTGTTAGAACACACTGATAACTGTCCCCATAAGGACAAGGAAGGCTCTGTTAGTCCCTCCACCCCAATCCAGCTTTACGCTAGCATGGGCAGGAGCTAGCTCCTGAAAGCTCTTCATGGAGTTACTGACTGGGAAGGAATGATGCAGGTCTCAACATCATTTCTGTGTGACTTGCAACTTTGTGCAATCACATGAAACAGTGTCACATAAACTCCCTCATACAGGAATTTCACTTTTCAAAAGATTTTCTTCATCTCATTAGTGTAGCTGACTTATTTTTTCCTAATTTGTCTCCTAAACACATGCACATGCCCAATTTGTATCCATTTTTTTCTAGGACATATTCTATTCCCTGGCTTACAGTGTTCTTTTCTGTTTTTCATATTCAGATTCCCTAATTTATAGATAAATAAATTTCTCAGCCAGTAGTTTTTTTCTGTCGAACTAAAGCTCCATGTAGCTTTGGCTACATACATGTTATTTTCTCTATCTCTCGTACCACTCAACCTTACTTTCAATTTCAGCTTACATTTCTCGACTGTGAATGACGAAGATGGGACATTTAATTTCAAATATAAACCATGAAGTTTATATTCACTGTTGAAGTAGACAGTGAAAATCCACAGAAAACAGACACAGACTTTAGTACTCTTAGTGTTAAAATGTCACATAAATCTATTTGCATGTTTCATTTCTTTCCTTTAACCCTGTCATATGAACCCTGCGTAAGAATCAGGATACAAGAATTATCTACGTTTTAGGATGCCTGGTTCTTCAGATAGTTTTGGAATTAAAAATGGTAAATAAAAATAGTAAGAACATCAGATAATTCTTAAATATTCCCCCCTTCAAAAAAAGAGCCATGTAAATAGGTTACAGTACCAAAAACACCTACTGTGCAAGTAACTACTGGATTTCTTTCATGAATGGCATTACACCTATATGTCTTTCCTTAAACCCTTTGGAAAACTTCCTTGTTTAATCTGTACACTCCTCAGAAACACTGTATTTCACCTATCTATACAATCAGCTACTTCTGTGAAGCTTAATCCCACCCAGGCTGAAAGGGTCTTTAGCTACTGAATTTTGACAGCTGTGGCATGGTCTGGTCAGGATCTATCCAGGCTGTGATTCCAATGCCTCAAAATGCTCTATAACCATTTTTTCCAGACTTACTCTAAAAAATATTACTCATGAGAGCACTTCCTCCTAACTAACCTTAAACCTAAGCACACATATGCATATACATACGTGCATACATGTATATATGCAATACCCAAATCATATCTTTGTAAAGAGTGAGATGTATTTCCAAAAAAGGCATGAACTGAGTAAAGTTACAGAGCATTTGCACCACAGAATGCTCATCTCTCAAGGTGCTAAGCTACAGAAAGCTTCCACTAATTTCCACCCTCCCACACCAATTCTTTTGACCACTGTGCAACTGAATCCCTTATAATTAGAAACACACCAAATACTAAAATGAACTGCGGTGGTAACACTCAGCACCTCTGACATCAGTTATTTCTTCCACTTTTTATCTCCCCAATGGTAATCACATAAATAGTTTCACTTCGCCGAAGGGAAAAAAAAACAAAAAACAAAGCAATTGGAGTAAAAAAGCCAAAGGCAAAAATCTATAAAAATCAGGTGCACAAGTTACTTTTGAGAAAAATAAATATGGAACAGCCAACTATACCTTATGCTTCCACAAACAGTGATAACATGATTAAATGAAGAACCAACAAATCAAACATTTTGTTGGATTTGGGATAAAATTACTATTTCTCAAAAGAACTGGCAGATTTGCATTTTATGCATGCACCCCAAATGCTTTATTCCTCTTCTACACTTCTCCTCTTTTTATCATTCCCTTCTCTATTTCAGGCAATATTGTCCATTCAACTCCCTGCTACCCCTGTACTTCTGAAGTCAGCTTACAAAGAGGAGTGAAGAAGGACACCCTTAAAGGACCTTTATTTTTTTTCAGCTTTTCCATCATTAATTCTGTGGCTCTAGGCAGGATCAGATGTGTTCCCACCTCACTGAGCAGGCAGCATGTCTGTGAGCAATGGAACTACTGAAGGCTGGTTTCCTATGGCTATGACTCTTGTGCTGGATCCCCTAATGTCTAAAAAGGTGAGAAATCCAGTCAAAGCTTTTCCCTTATTTAATGCATTCATAACTTCTCTCTCCCATGAGGATTTGCTAGTGTCTAATAATACAGTTGATCTCATTCCACAGCTTTTTCCAAAGCAGGCACATGAATAGGGTCTCTTTTTCTCCATCCAAGCACCTATTTCCATGAAACTAGCAGGAACCTGATATCTCTGAGACCTTTACTCCTGTCAAATCTGTTTGAAATTGTCCAGGAGTTTTAGAAGTTATTGGGGGGAAAGGGAGGAGGTAAGAGGCTGGCAGTCAGGAGGCACAGAGCATGACCACATAAGCTTTGTTTCCTTAGGAAGCAGAGTAAAACACTTGCACTTTTTATTATTTTTAAAACCTACCCTAAATGAATTAGGAAATGAGCTTTACTTGAAAATCTAAACTTGTTTTCTTTCTTATTTTTCATGTAATTTATAGTGTGACAATAATACAATAGACTCTAGACATTACATCTGGATTCAGGTCTCAGGGTTTAAATGCATGAACAGTTTACAACTGTGTTAATTTAGATTTCAGAGGGAAAGCCTTATGAGATAGCTTAAATCAGAATTTATTTCCTAAAGGCTAAGAACAGACCATGAGCCCATTACCATAAAACAACTAGCACACAAACTTAATCACACAGCAACTTCCTTGAGTTTGAGGCTTGAGTATCCCTGAAAGTATGAAAGGATACCTGCCAAGGATTTTTAGTTTATTCTGATGGCTTCTTTTTCCCCAAATATTCTTCATTTATGTTCAAGTCTCCAACTCAAAAATTATACCAGAAAAGACCTCAACTTATTTAAGTAAAATGCTTAAAGGAGCAAAGTGAAGCTTTTTTCCTGAACAGTCACAAAGCATATATAGCATGAACATGAAACACTGAAAAAAGTTCAAGCCTTTAAAAACGTCCAGAGAAGTTTCTACAAACATTATGAAAAGTAGACCGTGTAAATGTGCTTTCAGCCAAAAATCTCCAAAATAAAAGAAAGACTTGCAGGAGTTCTGGTGATATTACTGTCAGTAAAAGTTCCAAGGTAACAAAATATAAATTATTAATACTTCCAAGATTAAAGAAAAACACCATCACATTATGTGCTCAAAATAGGAATATTTCAATTCTACCTATCAGCTGATCCTATTCCTACATGTGAAGCCCACACTGCAGCTTTCTTTCAAAAACTGTAATAAATCACAACTGAAATGTCTGGAGTAATAACTGTCAGATATGAAGACAACTCATCTTGGGAGATGCTTCCCTTCAAACACTTGACCTTTAGGTTTTGGGAAGTAATGGAAACTATAAAGTGCTGTGTGAGTACACCCTTGGAGCTGACGTGCCAACATTTTGGAGTAATCTGGGTCTGATTCCCCCCAAATATGCTGGCAGTAAACAGCTCCAGGACTGCACACAACCTTCCCCCCTCCCCTTTGGAAAGTAAATGTATAACCACATGAATAAGCGTGAGATAATGCCTAGACCAAGGCAAAATATAAAAGTGTTCCCAGCTAAGTGCTACAAACAATTTTCCAGAGTGAGTAATAACACTGTACTCATTTAGAACCATTGACTATTTTCAGGATGGTATTTTACCCTTTGTTTGAAAAAAAATCCCTTCAGGATGTTGACAGCCATGTGCTGAAACCTTCAAGATCTATCCCATTCAAAACCACAAAAAACAGACAACAGATTGCAGACTGTGCACCTAATCTGAGCAATCTGAACATTCGTGTATGCTGTGTCCCACCCACAAACATGGAAATAACTCAATGCATCACGAGATATATGTACTGAATATGAAAAAATTCCAGTAAAGCCAAAATTCCAAGCTGTGCTGAGTTCGAAGAAGGACATAAACACTTCTATAAATTATCAAGACATGAATAGAACATTTCTTTCCATCCAAGAGCCTTAAGAAACAAACAAAAGAAAAGCAAAAAAATCTTATTTTCACGTGGAAAGAAATCAGCACAAGTTCAGGTTCAGGAATGCAATGAAGGTGAAAAAAACTTTACTGATTTCTCTCTCCCTAGAGTTACATCCCCATTTTTACCATTCAATTTCATCAGCAGGAAAATATTTTCCCACCCCTTAAGATGTTCCTTAAGTAAGCCTAAAGAGAAATAAGATTGAAAGGCATATTTTTAAAAATCAAGGAGTACTTCACTTTGTTTCTTTGTAAAACACTGTCAGAGAGGTAGAAATTTGACAACCAACATTTGTTCTGGACTACACGCTCTGGTAATAGCAGGATGGAAATTTTTACAGCTAACAGAGATTCTCACTTGGTTGGAGGTGGGTTGAGGGGTGCATTTTCCCCCTTCTTTTGTCACCCCTTCAGAATAACCCCTTCAATAATAGTGAAGTGTTTGTGAGCACAGTGGTCCCAACACAGACCCATGAGGCAAACCCAGGTCTCACATGAAATTAATGACACGGGCTGGGGCAGGCCAAACTTGAACCCTTTACAGGCTCAACAGGCACGGTAGCACATCTTAAACTGAAGATACACGGTTCTTGGGGCCATTTTCCCCAAAAATGTCTTGAGGAACCATTGTGTGACTCCAGTCAGAACTACATGTTCTATGTGAGAATTAAAATACAACATTTTCATCCCATAGGTAAAGGCCATTTCAGAGCATTAACTGATCATAGGTCATTCATGAGTGATTAAATGTCACTTCACCCTGACTGATACAAGGTGATGATTAAGTTCCATGTCAGATCCATTTGTGGGCACTACAAATTCAACACCAGCTTGAAATTTGCTATTTTCTGTATGGATTATTACAATGATAAAAGGCATCAAAATCTTTGCATTCAAGAAACTTGTATTCAGTTCTAATAACAGTTCCAATAAAAACAGGTTTTCTGAAAATTCAAATCACCTGAATCTATCTAAAGACAAAAAAAATCCCCTATCTTAAATTTCTTACCTAATGCATAAAATGAATGCAATTATAATACGTCTTTTCACAATGGAAGTTTTTACTCAGATCAAAAGATGGAATGGATTCAATTAGAAAATATTTTTCCCTGAAATCTTATAAATTCTCATCTGCAAAAGAAATATAGTTCACAGATAAAAAAGTTAGACTAAACTGGTTGCTAGCAACACAAACAAAACAGTTACTTTCTTTTCTGCGCAATACTGTTTTCAAAAGTTTTCGTGACAAAGTATTTAGAGAATTAATGTTTTTTTAAGTCAAGCCAACCCTTGATGAAGGAAAGCATTTTTTTCTCACAAAAAATTGGGATCCTATAGGGCACAACTGGAGACTTCATGGGATCATGTTTTAGAATATGAGGTGCTCAGACAAGCCACCAAAAAGCCACATCAGGGCATTTTATTTGCAGAACAAAAGAGAGGCAAAAATTTCCAAGGAATTAAGTGAAACGAGTGAAGTCCCCCTAATTTTGCAGTTTCCCAATGCAGAGACAGGGACAGGCATCCTCTGGATGGCCCCAGATGTTTGTTGGAGGCCAAGAGCAGAATACTTATCACAGAAATGGCTCAATGTGGCAAAGAACCTCAGATTTTAATTTCATCTTTGCAGTAATTGCAGTGGAGGGAAAACAACATTGTTCAGATCTGTTGTATTTTATTTTCTTCATTTTTACTTGCAGGCAAACCAGTGCAAAAGGGAGAATCTGTGGATTTTCTGAAATCTATAGCGGTAGAACCAAAGGTTTCTTATGAACCAGAAAATACTGGGATTTTGTGGTTTTGTTTGCTTTGGTTTTTGCTTTGTGTTTGTTCAATTTTTAAGTATTCATTTTATTAGGATACTAAGGCAATATCTTACTAGGATAATAAAATAATATTAAGATAATAATATTGTTATTTACTACACAATAATAAAATACTACAAGTGGGATCACCTTAGAGAACATCTGGTGGAACTAATGCTGTTTAACATGATCAATAAGAAGAAAAAATCCACCAACCAACCGACCAAAAAAAACCCCACCAAAAAGCAAAAAAACAACCAAAACAAGCAAACAAAACACCTAAAAACCAGCAACCAGAGAACAATGCATAATTGAGGTGATAAAAGTGGCAAAATTCAATAAACACATATATTTCAGTCAGCAACAAGTTGGAAAAGAAGATACACAGCAGCAAATGCAAGCTCAAGATGGAGAAATAATTTTTCCTTTAAAGCACAAAACGTCTCAGTGCCACATGTCAAGTATCAATTATCAGGATTAAAAAAACCACCACCATTCTAAAATTATGGGCAAAATAAGATCGAAAGGGATGTATCAGTCAAGAACCCACTTTCAAGGGCAGGTTCTGGTGACTTCAGGAAGCACTGTCCAGGAAGCTCTGATGGAATACCTGACTGCAAGACTACCCTACACACAGCCCTGCACACAGAGAGAGTGGTATGGAGTATAATTTTATGATTTTTCTTATTTTATATCAATATTTCACTGTCAAATGGACGGTGCTTGGTGAGACAATGGCATGTCCAGAGCTAAAGAGGCCTGACATGTTCGCGTAGGTTCTTTTTTGAAGAGAATAAAACAAGTACTTGCATGGTCTGAGCTGGTCTCAGGCAAGCAGTTATCTCCACTTTGCTAAATATAACTTCACTGAGTTTCTCAGCAGCCTCCTGTACTGCATGCTCAGCCACAGACCTGCAAAAACCTGACCCCAAATAACATCTAAAAACTATCCCTGCCTGAGAAAACAGAAGAGATCCACCACCATTTCTGAAACCACAAAACTGATCACTACACTTGCTTCCCACTAGAGTAACAGGAGGGTTTTCTTAGGGACGTACAAGGAAGCTGCTCCTTTGAACAAATCCCACCTTGTGCATGCAAAGCACATGGAAATACATGAAGAGACTTTTGAACAGAAGCCATTCCACGCTCTGGGACAGCTTGTTTAAACACATGAGATGTGATTATTTATCCTGAGATGTAAGCTGGGGGAAGTGGTGCTTTCAAGCCCACACAGCTGAACTGGAATGACACTGGTAGCGTGAAACAGCCCAGGCTGGGAAGCAGAACTGTGTTAGTGACTACACCAGCCCACACAAACATGAGCCAGAGATGAACCAGAGCAGCAGCACAGCACACTGGAATAGCTCTTTGCTGCCAAAACCCCAAAGTGTAATAACTCATTAGAAAAAACAAGATGGGAGATATCCCTATCCTGCGCCTGACTTGCAAAATGAAGAATATTAGTTCATGTTTTGCAAGACCAGAGTCCTGTAGCCAGTAGCCAACACCACTCAGACCAACCTCAGAGCTCACTGGATTTTTTTGGCTGGTTAATATTTAAACAATCACTAAAATAAATAAAAGTTAAGTAAGGATGCTCAACATCTCTAAATAATTTCTTTCCCCTTACTTTGAATCATTGAAAAGTGATGATAATGACACCAAATGTTGCTTCAAAATATCAAGGAACAAAAGAAAGTAGGTAGCTGTTATCCAAATTTCTGTAAACATTAATTATGTCAGAGCACACTGAAACTTGCAAAAGCAGCATGTTTATTGCCTCTACATTTTGGTTTTATCTACTGGAGTGTAGCAATTCATATATTCTGGAAATTAAAACAAAAAAGATGCCATGCTAACGGAATGTGAGGATGAACTTTCCAAGGAGCAAAAGAGATCTGATAATAATTCCATCACCCTTGTGTGTTGAAATCTACCTGAAACACAGTCTTCTGTAGTAAATGAAGGAAATTTCATTGTTAAGCCTTTAAAAATAATGTGGGAATACTTGAGTCTTCACAATACAGAAGTTTACCTTCAAAAACAAGTGTAATTTGTGCACAATCTGCCCATCCCAACTTCCAGTAAGTTGGGGTTCCTCAGAGATAGTGAGTGGACTAACCCAAAATACAAAATTCTTGTGCCAAGAACTACTGATCAGCTACTTTCAAAACACATGGAATGGAGAAAAGGTGTTAAAAAGAAACTAGAAACTGCACAAAAGTGCAAAATTGCCTCTCCAAGATTTCACACTCTTGCCAGAAAGGTTGTATCTCACACATTTGAGCACTTGCGGTGGGATGATCATAAGGAGTCAAGAGAAAAACAGCAAATTAATCTATTTCACCTCTCTCTAAATAAATAAATAAAGAGCAGACTCTTATGAGATAGGAGATATCAGATATCTCAAGAACCAACATTTGTGTGCACGCAGTCATCTAGTATGTGGAGAACAAAGTAGCTACAACTCACAGCAAGCATAATTTCTCTTTCTTAAACCTGAAGTTAGAGGTAGTTTACCATAAAAGATTATAGTCGTGACCACCTGTGTCATGTCTCAACAAGATTCAGAGAGCCCCTTCCAGAAAAGAAGATGCACCACCAACTGAATAATACCTCTGTGGCACTAGAGATTATAGAGTATAACAAACATGACCAAGAAATCAGGCTTCTGTTTTCATCTAAATAAAGTCTCAGGAATTAACTGATCTCTTACCAGCATACAAATTTCATAGATTCATAATTTAGGGCAGTATTCTATAATAATAATTAACTGATATGTTACTTTCGTACAAGTTTCACAGATTACTAATTTAAGGTAGCATTCTATACAAATAATAGGACTGCACCTAAAACTGTGCCATTGCAAAACTGTTTTTAGGGACATTATTATCTTCACCCCACACAGAGTGAGGCAGATCTCATCAGTGGAGAACAAAACACTTTTGTCATACCCCTTCCAAGAGGAAAGACAGCTCTCTGCAGGACTGCAAGATAATTCATGTCAAAATGAGGAGGAATCCTAACTACTATGAAAACAAATACTGTATTTCAAAACCCACTGGGAGGAGCCCATTGTGCAAGAGGTCAAGATAGTTAGTGCTCCTCTACTTCAGTTCTTTAATTGTAGCTAAGGATGGATTTATTTATAAATATGAGATAACTTCTCTATCATGCCATGATTATTGCCTCTCCTCTCTAAACCAGTAACTTAAGTCTTATACACAAGCTTCCTTCTCCTTTCCACTGGTTCTCAAGTTAAAAAATAGCAATGGAAAAGCAAAATCCAAACAGGATAATTCCTCTCACTTTTCTCCTTGATAAATTGGGAGCAACATTTAAATAGAGCATTACATTTAAATAAGCTGTAAGTAAAACAATAACACAAATCAACTGTGATGGCTGTCTTGTCCAGAAAGCAGCAACTTCTTGGCAGAAAAGTTGGGAAGTTACAATCCCTCCTAGCATGAGAACTCCAGCTTAGTGAAAAAGAGAACACTTCTCAATTCAGAAGAAGACTTTCTACATCTGCAATTCTAAACTAGGTTAATACTATTCCAGACAGTGATTTTGCAAAGGACACTTGGATGTGATGATGCCTGGAGAGCTAAAGGTTAATCAGCAGCAGTTTCACACTGTTCTGAACAGACAGGACTCCTTCTACTCACCCTTCATGGTGAAATCAGATGTTGGACGGATTGTGGAGGTCTGGAGAGCTCAGCACAAGAAAAACATGGAGCTGCTGGAGCAGATCCAGAGGAAACCACAGTGCTGCTCCAAGGTTGGAGCTCCTCTGCTCTGGAGCCAGGCTGGGAGAGCTGGGGGTGTTCCTGGAGAAGAGAAGGCTCCAGGGAGACCTCAGACCCCCTTCCAGCGCCTGACAGGGCTCCAGGAGGGACAAGGACTGGAGGGCCAGGACACAGGGAATGGCTTCCCAGTGCCAGAGGGCAGGGCTGGATGGGATATTGGGAAGGAATTGTTGGCTGGGAGGGTGGGGAGGCCCTGGCACAGGGTGCCCAGAGAAGCTGTGGCTGCCCCTGGATCCCTGGCAGTGTCCATGGCCAGGCTGGACACTGGGGCTTGGAGCAGCCTGGGACAGTGGAAGGTGTCCCTGCCCATGGCAGGGGGTGGTACTGGATGGACTTTAGGGTCCCTTTCAGCCCAAACCATGCCACAATTCCACAACTTTAAAGTAATCAAGTAGTGAAAAGCAATGATACACAAAACTCAGAGCTATTCAATCCCCCCAGAGTGATGAAACATAACATATCCTGGCCCTACTCAACTCGTAAGAATATAAGGGGACTACAGTTTTCTAGCATTAACATTTTCAGCCACAGCAAGACCGTGATTTCAGGAAAGGTATCTTGTAACTCCTGTCTGATTATTCCATTATCACAACAACACCCTCTACCACTCTTGTCTTGTAGAATACTGAGGCAACAACCCCCTTCCACCTCAAAACCAACAAACAACAACAACAAAAAAAAACCAACCCCAAAAAAAAAACCCCAAACCAAAAAAAACCCCAAAAGCAACAGCAACCCCCCCAACAAATAAAAGACACCCCAACAAACAAAATAAACACAAAACACACACACCAAAAATCTCCCAAACAAACAAAACAAAACCATCAATAAATCCCAAACAAACAAAAATTAACCAAACAATGAATGCAAGTTTTTTTAGCATTAATCGTATTCCAGAGTAAAATGAGTTTAGAATTCCATTTTCCACAGCATCAATCAGATTGTAGTTTTGATAGAATCAACCATCTTTCAGAACAAACGCATGTTTACAAAGACTTACAATAATATGCCAGCCATGGAAGAGTTTTTGATGTCAAGGACTCCATTATATGTTTGGGTGCAAGTTCAACAACAGCTGCTCCAGATTTAATGAAGGCAGTACTCAAGGGACAGACATTTCCTGGATTTATTTATGGGAGCTTACAGAAAATGTTCAATATGTACCAAAATATACATTGTTCAGAGACTTTCATGCTTGAGAATGAAACTCTCAATGTTTGATTCATAATGGCTATTTCACAAGGGCTTACAGGAAATAAAACTGTTTATTTTAATTGCATACAGCAAAAATGTTAGAAAAGAAAGATTTATGTTCTCTAGTGACAGCGAATGTTTTGGGCTAATTTGTCATGGTTACCATGGACAGAAAATAAAGGAATACTATTCAAGCACTACTCCAATTCAAGCACTACTTCAATTCATAGACAAAGTATCAGCAAATACTCAAGTCCTGTGGGCTCTCTTTTTAATCCTTCATGTAAGCTTACAGCACCTTTTAAATACAGCATAACTACCTTGCAAACCCAGCATTTTACCCTTATTTTGCTTTTCCATTAACAGGGCCGTTTGTTCATATTTCCTCTTATTGGAAAATAAGAAATAAACCTGTAATTTAAGAGAATCTTAACAGCAATTACATGATATTCAAAAGACTAGATAGTAGTGATGTCTAATTTTGTAAGGATGGTTTTCCATTCCAGCTCAGGATTTCTATTCTTGTTTGACTGTAATATGACCATTTCTTTAAAACAAACAAACAAAAAAAAAAAATTAAGCGTTTTTCCTTTTCACTTGCATATTGTCCAACAAAAAAAAAACTACGAAGAAACAGATGGAAAATGATGCATCTGCCTATATTTATTGAAAGGTAGGGGAAATTAGTAGTATGAGGAGAATTTTGATAAAGATAAGCACTGGAAATTTGATATAGCGTGTCTTCTGAAAATGGAAATCAAAATGCAAATTTTAAAAATACATTTAACCTTTTCTCTTGTTTGAATATTACAACATCTATGTTGGCCAATGCTTTGAAAAGCAGAACCACTGCCTACAGTTTCACACCCAGTCTGTAGAAATTTTAGCTTTTCACTGTTTAGTCTTTGCTTTCGTGAATTTGTGACCCAACAATGGTCTGGTCACACACCACCAGTTGCAATTGTGTTTTCTTACACTAATTCAGCTATTAGGGTGTTAACTGGTAAGATGACTGAGCAGAAATTAATGTCAGAGCATTACAAATGCATTTTGCCTGACTGTTGAAATACTTCATTTTCAGCATCATAGCACCTATCCCAAAACCTTTTCCTCTTATATTCTGAGCTGTCAACTCTGTCTTCAACAAGAAGAAAACAGAAAATAGCGAAGGACAAATATCAGTGCAATTTCAGTGGGCTTAATTATCTTGTAACAAATAAAACTCTCATCCTTCAGCCATTTCTTAGGCCTCACAAAGCATTAGAAAACTTTAATATCCTTCTGCAAGTGTGAGCTTCATTGTGTCTTTTTGTTACAAATCACTTTCACTGTGAAATGTGACACAAAAATGAAGTTTGCCTTCCGTTTTTTCTTTCCACTACTCTACTGTTTTTCACCTTTCCTTTAAAACTCAACTGCTTTTGCCACAGACTATTTCTCTCCCACCAATGTTTCACACATATCAGTACAGATGAATGTGTCCAAAGTTGAGAGTAGTTCTTTTAACTCAGATTACTTTTTTGAAGTATTGTTCAAATTGAAGCCACTTCACTGTTTTTGATAAAATGAACAGAGAAATGGAATTTAATTACAAAGTGTTGTTCTCAACTTCTGCTTGTTCTTTTCTAACACATGCATTAAAAAAGTGACAATACACAAGAACAATTCTATTTCAACCTGAAGCTATACAGTTGAGTGACAAAACAGTAATTTACATAATTTCCTTTTCAGACCCATAGAAATCATGATTATTTAACTTAAAAGTTACCTGAACAAGTATCTCCTGAAAGCAGACAGTGCACAATCCACACACCTTCAAATTCTCCTCCAATAACACAAAATTGGATTAGATAATCCCAGCCTCTGCTGAAAAGGGTTATTACCAAAGCACAGCATCCACTTTGTTGCCGTTGGTAGTGCTAATGAGCACTTCTCTAGCTTTTACTCACATTCTCCACAGGCTGGACTCCAAAGTCCTCGACCTCTTTTCTTAAGGATTTGTCTTAATATCTGTCCTTTCTCATTTAAACATTTCAAATTGTTGTCATTCAGAAAGAAATGTGAAGGAAGGGGTCAGTAATTACACTAGGAGGACAAATACCTCTTCACTTTTTTCATGTTAAACTCCAACACTAATGAGCCATCCAAAAAAAAATCTTAATGATTTTTCATTGTCCCAAAATCATAGTATAGGATTAAAATTTAAATTTTTTGAAAGTGTTTATTTTAATTAACTCTCACCTTTTTTCTATTTGGTTTTCGGTATTTTTGAGCTTTTAAACCACGCATTTTTAAGCTTTCTCCCTAACGCTCTCAATGGACTGCCAAAACTCTAGGTGAAAGCTAAAATTCTTACTCAGCTGTGGTAGACAGACTTCAAACAAATAATAATAATAAAAAAAATCAGTAAAGTGTATCTATTTCACCTTGAAATCTTGTATATTATTGTTTAGTTTGGATGTTTTCCATACCAACACTTCATTTTCTTTAACACAAGACCTAAAGGGACCTAGATGCCACTGTTATACACAAAAACTCCAAGCAAAAAATATGAAATGTAATTAAAATTATATTTGATCAACAAATACAGGAAGTAGACTATAACCTCAAAGAAGCTAAGCCCTAAAATTAGGATTATTTTTCACAATTTTCTCCTTCTCTCTAGCATTTAATTCCAGAATGATTTTCCCCACCAAAAATCCTATGCTAGCCCAATAAAGCTAACATCATCCCCTCAGTCCTTAGAACAGCCTGAAACCTATTTTTTTATGTATAATAATCCTGTTATCAACATCACAAAGCTCATCCTAAATCCATTAATTGCCTTTCCATCACAATATGGTGACAGTGAGCAGCTTTAATCCAATTTGTAAATAACATTGGCAAAAAAGAAAGAAAATCATTTCTCCTCAATATTACTGCTCAGCCTGCATTATTGTCTGCATTTAGTAGGGCTGAATAAAAAGTGAGAGCTATTAACAGCTTTATTTTTAGTAGCAATTAGCTAATTAATGGCCTTTTATGGGGCTGGCTAGTGTCACTACCCTCTCCAGCTCCAGCTGCGGTGACTCAGGTCACCAGGCAGCGCCAGTGAATCACTGGATTTGTAAAAGTGGAACTTTTATGATGCAGCTGAGACCTTCCCCTCAGCTTTTTCTGCCCCTCCCAGTAGGTCAGCTCCTCCCTGATGAGGCAGAATCACTCTTCTCAGAAATTATATGCTGCCCAGTAGGGTTGTGGAAGAAACCTTAGCAAGTCCAGACTTGTAATTATTCAGAGGGCATCTGTTATTTTTATCTCACCTTTACATTTGCCTACAACTACTGAGATTGTTCTCCTTGAAGGCTGAGCTGGAAAACAATTGTTGACCTAAAATTCAAGGTACCTGTAAAAAAACCATCCACTTTTTAATCTCAACCAGCACACCTGAAATGAGCTCAGGGCATGTGCATTTCTGCTATCAAGTCATATGCAACCATCAGTTTGATCTTTCTCCTTACAAAAATGCTGTTCCTGTGTTTGGGTGTTTTTTGGTTGCTGTTCTAAAATTGATGTAAATACACAATACTTCCATTCTTCACTCAGAACTAGCAATTGCTTTATATTGGATCTGTTATTTACAGCAGTCAGGTTTCAGGAGTTACACCCCATTTCAGCCCCACTGAGGCTCAGAGCACAGTCCTGTCTCTGTGGTTCTCCAGTCGAGCCAAGAAAGAAATAAAATGTAAGTTTATATGAGCCTTAGTACCAGGGTCGAAAGAAACTTCTTTCAAGGGAAGACTGGAACTTTTATTCACTCAGACTACCAACCTGCAACTGAAATAGCTGGAGGGCAAGGCTTTAAAGCAATTCCAATCTGGTCCAACCATGTCAAGCTTTTTAATATTTAAAATAGTTGCTTTCCCACGTCATAAAATTGTGCACTTGTCATACAATTCAGAAGAGAGAAAACAGTCTGGATATGGAGCTGAGACTCCTTTTTAATTAATTCAGTGGCCCGATACTCCTAAATTAACTGCATGCTTACAGCAAGGGGCTCAAAAGGGCTACCACACCTGGGACTTTATTAGGATCATGGAATATCCTGAGTTTGATGATCCTCATGGGCCCCTTCCAAGTCCAGGTTCTGGCCCTGCACAGGACAGCCCCAACAAGCCCACCCTGTGCCTGGAAGTGCTGAGAAAACACCACATCTGACACCTACAGCACAAGGCTGTCACAGGTGTTGCTGTGGTTTTATTTATAAATAAATAAAGCTGGTACAGATATAACCCAAGGAGCTGGTACAGATATAACCCAGATAAGCAGGCATACACCCATGCAGGTTAATGAAAATAGCCTAGATATAACCAATCTGTAACCAGTTTTGAAAAGTTATATTTAACCTCTTAATCAACTTATGTGGCCTTTTTTGAAGGAACAAAAATAGAAGTGAAATGAATACACATGTTCACTTCTCTTTTTGAGACGTGAACATAATTTTTACTTTATAAAGCAAGTGCAAACAAAATTGCCAAGGAATGATATTGATCGAATAGACTTGATTCCATAAAATTCAACAAGTTACAAAGTTAAGTGTGCTCATCTATGTAATATCTTCCTTAGTAACCAATGGATTGTCTTTGTGACACACAAATATTTTTGCTTTTGACATTCAGAAGAGGAGGTGGATCAGTCTCAGCTGTCTAAAGATTTGCTAGAAGACTAATAAATACTGAGGAAATTATTTTAAAGATTGGCACAGAGTATTTCCAAAGCAGTCTGCATTAAACCACTACAGTAACTGCAACCCACCAACGTGAGTTCTGAAAGACACTTCCAAACACAAATGATACAATACAAGTGATGGCCTGCAACCAGGGCTGAACAGAAGCCCTTCATAACTCAGGAACTTGGTGAAAAGAGCAGTGCTGTAAGCTTTTCCAGCATATTGTCCAGTGGGTGAGTAACCAGCAGGAACCACCCTGTCCTGGACCGGTGCTGTCTCCCCGCCTGCCAGCTGAGGCTTTACAGCAGCTTAAAAATCCACTGCTAAGGTACATAGGCAGGGACTAAAGACTGAGCTTAACTCCTTTTGTTTGCTTGTTTGTGAACCTGGAATCATGCCTGGAGGGAAAAAAAAAACCAAAAATTAAACAAGACACCATTCTCTGTTAGTTTCTAACACCATCAGAGCCAACCTTGTGCTGTGTTTTTCTTTAATTATGCAATCATCCTAAATATTCATACAACATTTCTTAGCTTTATTGAAATATAAACCTGTAGGGATAAAAAGAGGGTTGACAAATATCATAATGTTATGCAGATACTCAGTGTTGCTACAACGTGGCGATCACATACTGCAGAAGATAATCTTGTTAAATGAACTAACCGCTAGCACACAGTGAATTTAAGAGGGATCGTCTCTTTTTTCACTTGTTTATTGTCTGGTTGCCACAGCAATTCACTGCCTGTTTGTTTTGAACATGACAAGGAGAGCACATTTGTTCAAGGCACTGTTCTCTCAGCTTTATACTGTACGTGTGCTGATGGTCTCAGGCCAAAGGAGACGCAGGACTCCAAAAGCACAAAACTCAAAAGGATCCAAAATGAACTTTGGCCAATCCCAGTTTTAGAGTACCAAAATGTCAAGCTACAGCTGTTCTACCTTAATGAAGACATGTACTGCCCAGCTTAACCCAGTCCTTCTCCCCATCTCCCCCCAAGGGAGGCTGATGACCCCATGTCAGGTTATCTCACCAAAAGTACGTATCTCACCCAGTGGTTTCCTGCCTTGTGTCCTTTTCTCACTTCTATCTCCAACCTCCACACAAACACAAACCACTTCACAAAAGACAACGTTTCACACAATTTTACTACCCCACTACTATTCTTACTCATTCACATAACTTCCACCACCAAGAGTTGACAAACTCTCAAGAAAACAGTAATTTGCTTTTCCCAGTCTCAAAAAACGTCCACTAAAGTCAAGCACCAAGACATGAAACATACCATGTCACTTCCAGTGTCTAAGTTTTGACCTTTGCTCAAATCTCTCCAACATGGCAAAAGCTGCGAGCCCATACTCTCCTTAAACCTTTTAAAGGGTTCCTCTAAAGAAACTTTAAAATACTTCTCCAATTTTGAACAACTCTTTCTGATAAATTCTAAGGTTGCTCACATGTTTTGGTTTGAAGAGATCACATCTTTCAACTCGCTTATATTATATACTGCCCAGTTTCCTCATGATAACCATTCCATCACTTGAAAAACGCAGACTCTTTTTTATTGCTCTCCATCTCTAAGTGATGCCACATTTCTTCATTATGTAGATGATAAGCCTAACAGATATGTGAGTAAAGAGTCACACTACTGCCCCAGCACTTTTGAAAATCTTTGGTTTCTGATACACCTTTCACTCCTGGATTTTATTCTCTCTTAATTCACCAAAAAGGGGGAATGAAATGCAGAACCTGCATGGCAGATTCTCATTTCAAAACAATGCAAAGAGAAAGATAAAGAATAATACAAGGCATGAAAAACTAATGCAGGAATTTGCTGACATTTTATTCTCTATTTTATATCACAGCAGTCATACCTCAAGGACACAACCTGCAGGGATGTCCTCAGATTTCATGCAGACTTTCTATCTACAGTAGACATGAAACATGTACCACATACATTTTAGGCTTGAACAACAGTACAAATGTAAGAACCACAGTCATTACTTATTTCACTGAGTCCTCACACATTTCATGGGAAATAATTAAATCCAGCTTTCCTGTTGGATATAAAAACCTCTGAAACGCTACCTCAAAAAAATCTACTGTGATATTCTTCATCCACAGATTTCCTTAACAGTCTTTTTTTTTTTTTTTTTTTTTCCACTTTTAGGTCAGTCTAAGTGATCTTGACATTCTCTTCTTTGGACATGAGTAACTATAGAGATGTAAACCTTGATCCTGTCCTGCAGAGGGATTTTTTTGTACAGGAAATTTACCAGCCAGAATTACATTTTCATTCTGTAATCCCTTTAGCATTTTAGCAGACTTGCCTATTACTTTAATTCCAGACTGACTACAGCACAGGCAGCTTCAGATTTCAACACCAACAATTGGGATAGGATACCCACTGCATGCTGACAGAACAGTAGCACATTTTCAAGTCTTCCATAACTTCCCATGGATTTAGCATTAAAACCAGACTTGAGCAAGCCAGAAATCAGTTCAGCCAATTCTTTTTGCTCTCTTGGACACCATTTATTTGAGGAGAATGGTAATTTATATGTGTTCATCTATGTAATATCTTCCCTAGTAACTAAAGGATTGTCTTTGTGACACACAAATATTTTTGCTTCTCAGATTCAGAGGAGAAGTACTAATGGAACAGTTTGATCTGCTCTGAAGTGATGGCAACTTTTTTCAGCATTATTCAGAAACCCAATAAACCTGACAGGAATATAAGCCTAGAACAATTCACAAAAATTAAAAGAAAAAACCTCAACTTTTTTTCTCATAGTACTATCAGTTGCAGGTTTTTTCATTATATTAATCTTATTCTGATAATCTTTTGTAAACTCACTTTTTTTCTATCTAGTCTTTTGTACTTTTACACTCCCACTTTAGCAGGAAAAGTCTCATTTAAATATGCTTTCTTAAGCGAGAAACAGTGAGATTTTTGATCCTTTAAATGTTTTAAATCTTGTTGATACAGATCTATGTACTTGATTCAACCATCTGTATGGTCTTTATTACCTTTTCTAAAGACAAGGCAGCATAAATCAAATTAATCAAACAAGAATCAATCACCCTTTATATCTGTGTAGAGGAAATCCACCATAATCTGCACATAGAGAATGCACAGCTAAATAAACGAAATCAAAAGATATTGGCTTTGTTATTAAAAAAAAAAAAAATCAAACCTCAAACCTACGTTCCCATTATTAACTCGCAGCATTACTAATTCCATCTCATGTTTCTGTAATATTTTAATACCTCACTTCAGGGCAGCCATGAAAAATTTTCATAACTTCCAGAGTGATGGGAAGACAGACATGAGGTTAGTTCTGAACTCCAAAAACTCCCATACAGCAGCCCAGGCTGCTGCCAAAAGACCACAGATGGATGCCATATGAGCAGCTAAGACCGTGATGCTGAAGGGGAGCCATGGAAATTCTTTGCTTGTAATGTACTCGTGCAGTTCCAAGGTGTAACACGCACCAAACTCAGTGTTTTAGCAGTTTTAATCTTCAACTTGATAATTTTATAGCTGTGCTCAGCAATAAGCTTCTCAGGGAAGGGACTCACAAAAGCAAGATGACAGATAATTAAAGTGAAACAATGCAAAAAAGATGAATCTTATAAACAGACCGAATCAGTCTTGAGATTTTTTTTTTAGCGTTTTTTTGTGCTAAGAGAATTTAGTGTAAAAATGTAATTATGTTTTTCTTTACAAATCCAGACACTGATTTGATCACAGTGACTTTTTTTCTTTTTGAAGGAAAGGAACAGGCTTTCACTTCTGTTCAGAATGATGTATCTAAGTTACAAGCTATTTGTGAATTAAGTCCTTTTGTCTTTTGATAATCAAAACTATCTGCAGTGAGAGCCCAGAAACAGCTTCGCTAATACTTCTGAATTGCGTATGACTAATCCCAGGGAGTGGGGTGGAAAAGGGGGATGGATATCTGCCTGGGCTGAGTCACTGTGAAGGCACAGTAAAGAATGACTGCTGTGCAAGTCCAAAGCTATTGAGACATAAATTGGCTGACCTAGTAGCCAGTTTTTAAGGCTTAGCACAAATACAAGAACCGAGCCCTCCCTTGACATCTCACACTTCCCCTTTCAACAAACGAAACTTCTGAGTTGTACTGAGAAATAATTTTCAACTTCAAATTTCAACCAGGATGCCACATAGCTGAAACAAAATTTTGAAGCTTTAAACTGAAAAGCTGCTGCTTCAGCTGCATTTGATTGTTTGCTCCAACAGGATCCAGCTAATGGACTGAACAATAAATAGTATTTCTGAAACCCAAACTCACTTGTAATTGTGTTTGACAAATAAGTTAAAAGTTCCAGGTTCTTTTTCTTGGCTATCTATTCTACTGCTGACTGAAATACTGCACATCAGCATGAATTTCCTCGTGTAACACTTGGAAAAGGCAAAACAACAAAAAAAGGATGAAATTCTTCAGAGAATATGTATACCAAACTACTACAAATATGAGAAGGCCATAGGTAAATAGATTAGCTTTTAAGACACCACATAGAAGCTGATTTCAGGAAAAAACACAGCATTTTCATAGTGTTAATCCCAGTGGGACAGACGTGTCCAAACTGAAATACCTACAACAGCCCTACTATAAAACTATCTAGTGCCTGTGCCATTGGCTGAAACTGCTGCCATTCTCACCAATTACAACAGCGCACACAGTAAAATAAAATAATTCTATGACCTAAAATGCTCTGAAGCAATAACTTGAAGTGTTTATCTACAGAATGTTTTAAAATTAGCTTCTATGCCCATGGGAAAGACCTGATGGAAACTCAAGATCTTGCCTATCTTCCATAGGTGTCAAGTTGATAATGAATGGAAAATTTAGTACGTGCAAAACAGCTGGGCATCTATTGCAACCAAAAGATAATCCCTGGAAAACAAACACTGAAGGAAACCAGATCCTATCTCTCAAACAACCCCCCCTTAGCCCATGGCTATGAATACTCTTCACTGAGGAGAGCAGCTGGGACCTGCAAAAGGATGAGCTCCCAACTTAAATGCCCAACTTCAGGGCAAACCAAGAGTCCATTCAGACTTCTAAAAACCCTTAATTACATAAAACAAAAAACCAAACCAAAACAAACACACAAACCCCCCCCACCAAAAAAAAAAAAAAAAAAAAAAAAAAAAAAAGGCTTTGGTGCTCAAATGTGTCTTAGCTACAAATTCAGGATTTATTGGCACCTTCGTTTTCAAAAGTGAAAATACATGTTCATTTCTTAAAAGGCTTGCTCCTTCAAAAAAGGCCACATAAGTCAATTAACAGGTTAAATATATTTTTTAAGTCTTGCTGTAAGTTTCCAGTGGGGTTTCTGTAGAAATATCAGAACATTTCAGCTAATAAGGTCATTGTGCAATCCAAGTTGTGTTAATGTAAGAGACAGGGTTAGTTCCTAAACTACCAGAAATCTGTAGCTTGGTTGTTAGCAGCAGCCAATCTATGCTATTTGTCAACTTTAAGCTGGTTTTGAGCACTACCCAAAAGCTTTAAGAACAAATAGTTTCCCTCTTGTCACACAGTACTCAGAAAACAATAATTACACAACACTTATGATGGATTCAAGCATCCATCACAGACTGACACCACATAAATGTTACCTCTACACTACTTTTACTTTTCTGAATTCTAAGAAACAGAAAAAGAATGCATTCCCACAATATCCCCTGCATTTCCCACAGCATATCCAATGTTCAACAACCAATTTCAGAATATTTTTTCCTTAGCTGCTGCTTTAGCCTTTGAGCAAAATACAAAATTCCTTCTCAAATCAATGCATACCACCCTGATCTAAGGCTACAGAGAACTCAATATAGCCTGGAAAACCTGGGGTTTCCATCATATACCAATAAGTTGTAACATTTCATCTCTGTTTTTAAAAAGATTACTTATGACAAAGACCACTTTCCCTTGATTGTTATTTGCTTTTCAGGCGCAAAACAATAAGGCACAGAGGGTTTTTGTCACCCACCAGACTACTGAAGCATTAACAGCTTTATGAAGAAACCCACACAAATTTTTCAACCAATATGACTACATTTCTTTTACCATATGGAAATACATTTCTTTCCAATGTCATGGTCTGGATCAGATTTAAAGTTGCAGCTGAGTGGAAAACACTCCTGTGTCATGGAATCAATGTTATTTTCCTAAAGCATGTGACTTGACATCTAGGGACTTTCTTTAATTTCTTTTTTAATTAAAGTAGCTGCCATTTGTTGAATGACATCATTTTCCATGCTCAAGTACATAAAATACCCAGTTTTTTAACTGTCACTGTGCACAACCTGCAGAGTCAGTCACACGCCATGAAATACAAGAGTTTTTCCAGGTAAAAGTAACAGAGAACTAAAAATTGATTGACTAAAACCTGAGACTGGCAGATAGCTGAGAAACATTTGACTGCACCCAGTTTTGATGAATCAAAATCGAGTATGTCAGATGTGGTAAATTTAACAAAAAGCAGTAGCAGAATTCTGTTGATCTCTGAATTAGCTGTGCAATCACACAGAGAGTCTCCACTACAAAATGATGGTGTCATGAAATTTTAACCAATGAAAGACAGACAGACACATCACTGACTTAGTTTTAAGCTTCTCTTTTTCAACAAGGAAACTGTAATGTTCCTGAAGGAGCAGTATGATAAACTCTGAGTTTAGACAGATTTTGTCCAAATCTAGTCTAAAGCCTTAAAATTGCAATTTTAAAAAGCAATTTAAAGTTTGAATTTAAAATATAAAAATCTTTTATAAGAAAAATATTGGTTTGACAAGGGAGAAAGGTCCAGGGTGCTTGTCTTACCAGCTCTAGGGCTACTGGGATTAACTAGCTCAGCTTTATCAAGCACCACAGCACTGTCAGAAAAGAGACATTTCCTCCAACTGCAGTACTGACTTTCATAGGAAAAAGAAACCACAAGCAAACCCACAACAAAACATTAAGTTGTCAACAGAAGACAAGTTATTGTTAAAGCAAAACACCTTTAATAATTGCCATTAAAAATTTACAAGAAATTAACAGAAGTTTTCTTTAAGGTCCCTACCAGTCCAAATTATTCTAGATTCTGCAAGAAATGGAAAAGATGAAATTGAGTATATACTTACAAATACATATTATTATACACATATGATATATATGTAAACCATTTAAACATCATGACTATCATCTCTGAACACACACATTCTCAGAACACTGCGTGGTACACTTCACCTCCTGACTACCAGGGGAATTAACGCCATCTCAAACACATTTGCATTCTCTAAGAGCTCTTTTAGTACCCAGCAAAAAGAACCAGCAAAAAGTTAGGGGAGCTTTAACACAATGAAGAAATTGCTCAGAAAAAACATGTGGAACAAGAAGTTCATGCTTTTGTAATACAAAGAAAGGAGCACAACAGATGTGAAATGGTTTAACCGATGTTTCTGTTTAGACAGACCTGGAAAATGGGAGTCTCCTAACAAATAAAAGACAGCAGGCAATTCCTATAGGCTTAACAATTCTCCATGACAACTCTTGATTTGTTATTATTACCACGAACCTCTTTAAACAACTTGGACTCTGAATAATATATACAGAAGTACTAATTCCAGAGAAGTGGCACCCTCTGGAAGCTTATTACCCCAAGCTGACATGGTGGGGTTAGGCAGAATGCACATGTAACTGTAATTTTGGCATCCTGATTATGTATACTGCTCCTGCTAGCCTCTCCACAATAGTGGTCTTGATTAAAGAGCATTGTTCAGGAAGGGAAGCACATGCATTTGCAGATGGCATAAACATGCTGCAGTGACTAAACAATGTTTGATGAGCACATCCAGCCCTGGCAGAGCCCCAAGAAAGAACTGCTGCACTCGTGTTCTGCAAGCCCTGCCTGACAAACTTGAGATAAAACACACAGCTCAGACATGAGGGGCAAAGGCAGCAGCTCCCCACTCCCAGGCTAAAAAGCAGTTGGTAAAAAAGCTGTGTAAATAGATGTCACACTCTCAGTTTTAGATATTAGCCTGTCCCACAGAAGTTAAGCCCAAAATGATTTAACTATCTGGTATCTTTCATCTTGTGCTTGAGTTTTTCAGTGGGGGAGAGACCAGTTTTTACTAGACCCTGATCCAAAAAAATACTACTCTTTCTCTTCACAGTTATCTGCCCTGATTATTTCCCACAAATCAAGATCCTTAGTGATAATGGATAAGGTCCATCTTATCCTGTGGTAAATACTGTGTAAGTTTACATCTTGGCATTCAAGAAGGAAAATAGTTGTTTAAGAAAAACTGATTAAAACAAACTCTTGAAGACCACATTAAAAAAGGAAAAATTAAAGGACTAGTACCTGAACATTCTTTTCCAGAAAAAGAATGTACTTCTTACAGTCATGCTGGTTCTACCCCCAGATTACATCACTGAAATAAGAACTGGTAAACTATAATTACATCAGGTAACTAATACAAATAACAGCCCCCCTTCCACTGGTTAGCACAGCACTTCTGTTACCACACATCCACATAAGGACCCTATTAAAATCCCTTTCCCAAACATCTTTAGTGATTCTCCCACAGCCTGTAAGAATTTTTAGGAACACAACATCTTAGGTATGTAGTTTACAAGCTTTTCAAGCTAGCACACACACATAAGAGCAGATTATTTCTCTGATCTCTTGAACAAGCGATTTAGTTATTTACAGTCAAGGAAAACATAGGGGTTTGTCCTGCATCACAACTAATAAAACCTTGAGGTAGTCTCAGAAATATAAGTTTCCTTCTATACAAATCAGTGCATATAAAACCAAAATAAATACTATATATATTAATGCAATTCTTATTTGAATTCATCAGTTTCAACCTGTGTCCTAAGCAATGTCTCACTAGTTCTTGATGAGATGAAAACTACATTGCTTAATGTATTTCAGTACACGAAGTCAGTAAGACTGGCAAAACCAAAATTGCAATGGTGAATGGCTGATTTAGAAAATTACTGCAGGTCACAGGACTATAATTTTAATTCCTCTGTGAGCCCAGGGAAGTAAAAGATGACAGTAAATTCTTCTGTTTTCAATTATTAGCAAAAAACCCCCACCAAAATTGCAAATAAAACAGTGTTTTTAAAGGCTAGACAAGCTCACATTTTTTCTTGAACTATGCATCTTCCCGACATCAGCTCAGTCTTAAACCACTCACCTAAATCAGAACTTTCTAATCAGTAGCTCAAGTTAGTCTCTAAAAGCTACATTAGATGAATCCTTTCCTTCTTTTTAAATTTTTCCTGTGAGTGATTCAGCTGAGAGAAGAAACAGATAGGATAGACTGAAAGAGTAGAGTCAGGTTTATTCCAACTAAACAGCAAAATTCATCCCTGTGATGTTCCTGGGATGGATTAGCTACACAGAACAACAAATTCTCATTCCAGCTGGAATTAAACAGGTATGAAACATAACTGTAAGGCAACAAGTTCAGTGTGAATTAGTGGAAATAAATCTCCCATTGTTTTGCAAGATGTACAGCCATCAATTAAATAAGCAAAAAACTAGTACCAAAAAACCCTGACTGCTTCCAAATTCCAGTTTTTGGCACCTCTGCAGCCCCTAAAAGTATTGGCAATGTTTTGTTACAAATTTGTGTTAAGCTAATCCCACAGGTATTATTCACACACTGAAAAGACAATGTGCATTTATGAACAGAACAAAAAAATGTACCTCAAACTCTTAAAAAACCCCAAAGCTTAAGACTTGTCTGAGAAAAACAAATGCAGAAAGACTAGGATTTAAGTTCCAAAAATAAGAAAAAAACCCAATTACACTTTGTACCAAACAAAGCAGTGGACATCTAATTTTAAATGAAATGTCAGCCATTATTTGCAGAGGTACCCAAGAGGAACAAGAAGAAAAGATAATGAAAAAAGTAATCTTCTGTGAAAGAGCTTTTTCCTGGAATGATACTACCCAGAAACCCAGTCTTGAAATTGGGTGCTGTACCTGCCTTTCTGGGAAACATATTTTTGTAAGAGAACTACATTCAAGATTAGGATGAAGAAAATCTACCTGCCAAAGAATTTTCCAGGGGCACTAAAATATTTCAGAACAATTCTACTTGAATATTTTAGCATTCTGTCAAATCCTATGGGTAGGCACAACACCTCATAGGGTTTTTACAGAACCAGGAAACTCTTGGTAATGCTTTTCCACCAGAAAAAGAGCTGATCTTGCTCTGCTCACTGGACAAAGAAATTAGGGACTTGTCTTCACTATTCAAAGAAAATTTCATTTTTATGTGTGGACTACTAATACAGACTGACTTCATAGTGGAAAACCAAAGATATGTGTATTTTAAATCACTGCAGTTTAAGGAAAGAAATCAAGAGGAAGTGTAACACTTTCCTCACTGCACAATCTGCAGCTCCCTTATTTCTTTATCCCATGACCCTGCGATATTCCCGTATTTGTCATTTTTTAAAAACTACAGGACATGTTGAATTTGCCCTTCTCTTACATTTCAAGACATTTTCTGTAACTGCAGCAGAAGTAATAGACGTGTTGAAGTTGCTCTGAGGATTGAAACATATCCATTCAATATTTTATACTGGAAGAGGGGCTATTTTAGTTAACCTAAGAATTAACATGAGCTCTCCTTTGCCTTTGCAGGTAGAAAGATGAATGGTTCCTCTAGAGCTGTTAGAGTTTCTGAAGAGAAACCAATGGTGAGATTCTCGTTGGTTTTCAGGCTCTGGCTGCTGTTCATCCTCACAGAAAATACAGGACTGGGGTCTTGCAGTGAAGGTTTAGAGCCCACACACAGTAATCTCTTTTCCAGAGCACCTACTGTCCTCTGTAATTTGTGTTTGGGAAACTAAAGCTTGTCAATATGCCATGATTTAAAGATTTCTTCCCCTTAAAAGGAAAGCATTTATACCTTGTTCTCAAATGAAAGCAAGTCTTGATGTCTACACAGGGATTTGAAATGCATAGCAGGTATTCCAGAAAGGGAAAATTGCAAAGAATCGAGAGGAAAGGAGGGGAGAGAACACAATAATACCAGGAGAGAGAAAGGATAATTTTTCTTGCACAAATCCAAATCTGTTATTTTATGAACACATTACAATACTTGGCATACATTTAGACTCTCATTGTAGTCAAGAAATAAGACTATGCCCTTTATAGTGTAATTTGCTGTAGGCCTTAAAGCAATTAAACTACCATTTTTGTCCAACTGGACAGGTCCAGTGAAATACACAGATCCTAACAGGTTGAGAAAAAATGAAGAGAATTTATTCATCACAATGTTTGATTCCTCATTTTTCAACAATACCAGTTTTAAAGGCAAAAATTACCAATATCTTAAATTAATTTCTCCAGACTACTGCTTATCAGAAGCAGCAATCAAATACATAATCTAACAGCTAAGCAAGGAAAATAGCAGAGCTTAATTACTTGCATACCTACACGTTGTATGTGTATTGTACACCTACTAATATGGTAGGGAATCATTCTTTCAGAAATGATTTTTCTTACCTCAAGGCTACAGAAGTGATGCACTGCATTTCCAACGTACCTGAAACACCTGAACGTACACCCAAGGTAAGATGGGGAAAATCATGTGGCACTCAGAATTGTGAGCTTACTTACAAGATAGCACTTAATGTTTCTATCACATAAGGCACAATAGAAGCCAGCTATTTCTATAATGGGTTTCCAAGAAACCCATTCAAGTGTCCGCTCTCAGGCCCTGAAGTACACAGACATTAAGTGATATAAGTGATATGAGAGTCATTACTTTCACACTGACCTAAAGATTAATCATTTCATCTTCTCTCTCCTCAGCCTGTGGAATTGCCTGGGAAACAACCTGAACTCTCAGTGACCTTTGCTAACCAAACAACACATCCTCAGTGGTCTGCAGCAAAGTAACTATTCAGGCCTTGAACCAAGATAGTTTGGACAGCACGAAGAGCTCTACCAGTTACATTTCTCTCACTTAGTATGAAGTGAAAAGTTTTGGTCAGTATAAGCTTCTCCAGCTTTCTTTTCAACCCTTAGTAAACTTATAATGAACTCACAGGCCCGACCAGGGAAAAGCAGCCACAGGAAACGGGGGAGACAAATAACAGCATCTCTTTCATCATCCTAATTAGCAACAGTGCTACATCTAAGGTGGAATTTGTTAAGCTCTTACCCTCCCTGTTTACAAACTTAAGCAAAAGTCAAGGAAAAAAGAAAAAGAGCCTGTCACATTACTGTATAAAAAAAGACTGCTAGCACTCAAATAATTGTTTATCAAAGGCTATTTAGTCTGTTTAATTGCCAACCCCAGGAAAAAAAAAAAAGGAAAAAAAAAAGAAAAAGCTTGCCGGATTTCCATTATTTATTATATGTGGAGTGACTCGCTGAAGCACTTGGAAAGATTTACTTCCCAGTGGTCACCTACTTAGATCAAGCACTAAATCACTGCCTCTGTGGCTGGTGTTTGTTTAGGTGGCAGCAGTTGAGCTGGACCAGCCTCCCCAGCCCCTCGCCGTGGCCTCCGTGTGTGTGGCCCGTCCAGGGCTGCAGCTGGATCTGCACACAATTCCTCCTGTGCTCCACAGATATTGTTATTCCAGGGTCCCTCCTGACGCCAGGCACCCCAGACACAGCTCCCAAAGGCAGAGCCACCTGTCCTGAGGGAGGTAAATCACAAACACGCCAGGATTTTCACCAAATGCTTTGGAATTCTCACAAAAACACATCACAATTTTCACCGGACCCATTGGGATTTTCACCAAACACATTGGGATTTTTAAAGGCACAGCTTCTTAGGCTCACCTGCACATCGTGAGAGCACAGCCAGAACCACTGTTTCTAAAACTCAGACATCATTACCTCTCCTGACCAACTTTTCAAGATAAAGAAGTACTAAAACCCTTATGAATATGCCTTAAATTAGAGTATTTTTCTTATTCTATTACTTCTAAGCATTACAGGCAACCAGGGCACAAAACAAACGTCACCTGTGCTCTCTCTAAATCTAATAGGAATTCTTCATAACTTGGGGAAGTTTTCCATCCATTCAAAATCCAAACCATCAGTACTCATCCATTACATAAACCTTACATACAAGTCATTATTATATACTGACAATTATAAACACTTTTTAAATTATATGAAGATACAAGTTTGGTTTCATTCCATCAAAGTAGTGCAGGAGTAGGTGTAATCACATCCTTTTAAACATCTAGAAATCAGTTCATGGAAGGAACCTATTTGTTCCTTAACTGAACAACAGGTTAATCAAACACCTTGTTAAGTCATCAAATCCACTACACTGGCAATGAAGATAATTACAATGCATTTTTCATTCCAGTCCCTTTCAAAGCAAGGAGCACAATGGGGCTGCCACCACTTCCTCCAGAAAGCACCTGGGCAGTAAAACAAATTTCTATATAAGAAAGCATTTCCCAATAATATGCCTATGTTCTCCTTTGCTTAACATCACCCCACTATTTTCATTTGCACTCCTACAGACCAGCCAACACAGTTTTGGCACATAATTAAGACTTTATGGAAGCAGAGCTTTAGTAAGATGCTGCAAAGAAGGTAAAATTTATTTCAAATACTATGGTTTGGTACAGCCATGAAAACAATAAATCAGTATCTAGGTCAGAGATTTTCTATTCACTAGTCCCATGTGGGATGTGGAACTATGACAGAGCTCAGTTCTGGAAATTACTGGGCACCTGTGACTGCTGGTGATCAGTATCATGCTCTGGCAGCTCCCATTAAAAATAATAAAAATAACTCAATTTGTGTGTATAAGCATGCATATATTTCTAAAGAATAAGGCAAGGCATATTATTGATTATCTTTGACTACAAAATTTACTCTCAGGCACCCATGTACCTATCTCATGAAAATATTTTGCAATCATTTTTACTTACATGAATTGAAAAGCATTTTATAGCTCAAAGTGTAACAATGCATTTCAGAAGTTTTTGCATTTTTTTAAAATACAAACTGCTAATTATTAAACTGATAAGAGACAAACACTGAATTTAAGTCATGCTTAATCTGCAGAGTAGTTTCTCTAGGTTTCCTCTGCACTAAATTTACATTTAGCTGAATATCAACCCTCTGGATGTACAAAGCCCAGGAAGATTAATTTCGTAATTTGATACTGAAAGAGAGAGAGATCACGAATACTTCCACAGAGAGTTTGCAAAACGTCTGGAACATATTCTATTACACACCTGAAAGCTATTTCTAATACCTAATTCTATTATTTAATTCTACAGAATTGCTTTGGCAATTTTATTTGTAGGCATTAGTTTAGTACAGAAGGGAAAAAATAAAAAAGGTGCATTTTCATCCAAAAAAATCCAATCTTATCTAATAACATTCTTCCAACACCCAAAGTTTAAAGCATACATAGAAATCAAGGTTCTTTATATTTTCAATTTCTTTGGCCAGATTATTATTTTCCCAAATTGACATAAAGTTAAATTTCTCATAAGCCTTAATTGATGGAAACATGTATTAGGTGACCCCACAAACACAAAGATGTTTTCACTTAATAAAAATACATCATGTATTAAATCTGGCCTGTATTTAGAATGTGTGACACAGAGCAGACACACAAAAAAAAATGTCTATTAACCTTACTGCTCTCAATTTCTGAATACAGTCTGGTCCTAAACTTGCAACATCTTCATGAACACTCAAACAGCTCACAAGGTTTAGGGTCAATACAGCCTTGGGTAAATTAACAGAAATACTTATAATGCAGACTGGTAGACTTACATATCCTAACTTTTGGCTCCTCAAGAGCCAAACTGGGTTGAAATTTCCTATGGTGCACAAGGAAAAAGGCATGTAAAAGAATAATTTTTTTTTAAAAAAAGTACGAACTGGGAGATTCACCTTAAGTTAGCTTCTTCCTCAGAAAAGTTTTAACACAGCAAAGCACAACCTGAAATATCCAGAAGTGTCTGTAGATACAGATTATACTGGCTTTTTCCTGTTTTAAGAGGGCCCTTCCCTTTCCAGCCAAGCCAACTTTCCCATTTGCAATTTACTGCAACAGTTTCAGCCTTAGCTGAAAGCAGTAGAAAAACTAATCTTAAAATTGTGTTTTAGCATTTGAAAATAATCTTGCCTAAATTATTTTTTTTTCTAATTTACATGAGTAGTACAGAGAGAGGATGAAGAGACAAGGAAAACAGAAGTGCACAGGAGGCTACAATGTGAAAAGGGCAGCATCCATCCCAAACCACACACTTTCTTTCTAGCTTGGCCGATGCAAGAGCTCACAACACTCATTCAATCTGGAATGAGTATCACAATTTTGACATGTCTGATATGGTCTGATTTTAAAGACCATAAAAAACCACAAAAATTAATGTCATTCTCATAGTTTCACAATTAAATTTAAATATTTATCTACTTACAGAGCCATCTTTCAGGTTCCTTTCATAGGAGAAGTGACAGGCCTTATTCTGCTCATCTCTTGAAATCACAAAGTTGTATTTGCCAGCTGACTCTTCTCGAGCTATCAGTGCTTTCCTCAGCTCTTCCACATATTTTTCTCTGTCCATTTCTATGTCAGCAGCCTCTGTAGAAATGTCTGCTTCAGACACTATCAGAAAGAGACATGTGAGGAATAAATATTCATATGCGTGTGAACAAGTATATGCATTATACCTTACATATAAAGCATATATTAATATACATTTATACACAAAATTTATTATATTTATATATATTCACTATATATAAAAATAGTACACATATTTTGTATTTATATTGACTATATATATCTTAACATATATATTATATATTAAAAAACCCCACATTTCTGTGTATATACAGACACACACTGACTAGATGACCTTTAAGGTCCTTCCAACCCAAGGCATTCTGTAATTCTGTAATATATTAGGAAATTATTCTTCCTTTGAAGACACATTGGTGTATCATTTTCACTTGTGGAAATGCAGCAGGAATATTGTATTTTTCAGAAGTTCTGTCCCCTTTATTCCCTGTCTGAAAATGTTTTATTTACTTATTGCTACTCATCCACAATTCCAGTTTCCTAAAGTCAACCAAAACACACAGAGAAAAATGTGGAATCCCTTGCAGCATGAGGCAAAGAGGGGTAGAAAAAGATAAGTTTGAAATACTTACAAAGGAAGGGTTTGTCTGAAACAGTGGTTTTAATACTGAGAAGATAAACTTTTAATAACAGTAAGAAAGTCATAAAAAGAAAGACACTAAAATACTGCGATAGAGCACTGTGGGTTTTGTTTTTTTTCCCTGTATATGCTGCATGTTCCTTCATGATATAAAACGAGCAGAACTGATCAGTAATTAGGGAAATACAATTTGCATAAATCCTCATAGATGCAGTTCTTTAACCCAGTACCAAGGCAATACACTAGATTACACTGCATATTTGTGTGCTTCTCGCCTCCAACATTCACTGTTTTCCCTCTCTCCTTACACAGGACTACTGACACATTTCATCATCACATTAAACATACAAAACCCATAAAAGACAACTCCATCAGCAACTCTCACTCTCTTCCTGGTAGGTCTTGCCAAGGAAAACAATCCACAGCATGAGAAACCCAAAAGGGATTTCCCACAGCAAGAATATTGAATGTTGCTTTCTCTCCCACCAGGTTTTGAATTTAAAATGGAAGCAGTCTCAAAAATTATGTAATAACTTTAGAAAGTGACCAAAACTGGTGTTTTGTTGAATAAAAACACAGATCAGTGCAGTTGGAAAATTTCATGAAGAACATCAACCCCCAATGAAATTATTCAAAGGACTAGAAATTCAGTAAAAATTTCTTAGAAAGGGATCAGATTCTTCAAGAACAGAAGAAAACTCTCCATTTGATGAGCACCCAGTGCTCACAGCTGAACTGTTGTGGGTTTCTTTCTTTCTTTCCTTTTTAGTGAAGGGAGGTCATCCTGCTTTCACTACCCCTTTGTTTTAGGAAATCATTAACCCCAATTTTACCAGATGCAGGAACTCAACAAAACGAGAACTGTGTCTACCTATTTCTTCTATACACTCCCAGCTACAGCAGCACAGCCTTCACTTGGAAAAATAAGAATCATCTTTTTGTGAATTCTAAACTTGGGTCTTTGAAGTTGCCTAAGAACAAGATCCTTCAAACAGAAAAGCAGTATTTGTCAGTGTTAAAGCCCTTTTTGTCATTTTCAAAATAACTTGATTTTACTATCGTCAAACCAAGAAAGAAAAACCTTTCACTACTGGGAATCAGGGTTGGAACACATGTATTTGCTTTGTGCAGGGTGATCAATGGTGTTGAAATGTTAAAAGGAATATGGAAGAGCAGATTTATGTGTTGATTTTAATTTACATTTATCTAATCTCAGACCTATATGAATGCTTGTCTTATGTAGGAGCTGAAGAGAAACAACATCCACTGGGCAGGGAAAAGGAAGGAAGAAAGGAACTACATAGGTATTTGTTACAATTCAGATAAAGAGTCCAGTAAATGGTTATGCCTACAATTTGCTGAAAATACATAATTCTCTCCTCTCTTTGAAATATTTTTGCTACTAAGAGAAGGGCGTTTGACCAAGTATTAGACATTTCTCAAGGAACACACAATTCTAATAATTTTTCACTGGGCGTGAATGAAAGAAGCATGCACATATGCAAAGATGAGTCCTCTTATTGAGATTTCAGAGAGAAGAGGAAAGATCCCACAGGCTAAGTTTTTCCTACTGATAGTTTATTGTCCCTTTTCCTTCCCAAAAATTCACTTCAGTATGAAATGCAGCTACCTTTGGCTATTTAAATTTCATGAAAACATTTAAAAAACACCTGCAACTAAAGGCTTCATGGACTCCAATTTGCAAATGGAACTTGTGTACACATTTGTTCAAGAATCTGGAGAAGACACTTCTGCTGAAGTGTTACTTCAGCATCACTCCAAGAAATTATACACTCTTGAGAAAGAACAAAACATTGCATACTTATGTGCTGAACAAATTAGTTTTAGCTTTGACCCACAATCTCTCCAGATTTCTAAGTTCTCTGGCCACATCCCAGAAGATCATGAACCCCACTTCCAGCATCACTGGGGACAAAATGCCAGTGAAATTTCCATACAAGTAATGGATCACAGTTTAGAAAGTCTTTAAAAAGGAGCGATCAAGAGCAGTAATAATTTAAATTAATGTATTTTTGTTTCCATTACCTCTCCCAGTCCAGGCACATTGACAATCACTTAGAAGTAAACCAAAGCCAGTGCCTAAATCCTTTTCCCATGAGACCTGTAGAAAATAGGTTGCTTCTGGATCAGAAACTGGATGAATTCTGTTCAAAGTCTTCTCCATCTTCCCAACACCTGTTTAAAAAAGCAAGATAATCTTGTTATAAACACAAGCCTAGCAGCTTAACATAACTATCTTGGGGGTTGTATGTGTGGGGAATATACAAATAAAGGCATGCTTGAAATTTTATTCTACTTTCCCCTCCAAATTCAGTTTGTCAGAGAACTGGTGATACTTCCAAACAGGAAACTGGATTATAATACATAAGGTTTCAGTGCCAACAATTAAACGCACTTGAATAGTCTCAAATTACAAAGCTGTCAGGAAGCTGGGGGACAGAAAATTACTACACACAAGCTCTTCCCCACAGCTCTGTTTTTAACTCACCGTCTGCTATCACCCAAAGTACAGAACATTTTACATAATTCAAAATAATCAATATTCATCTGGAAGACTGTCACATGAAAGCTGCTACTAAGCTTCACAGCAAAGCAGAGGGAAGCAACCCAAAGGAAATATTTTAAGCACTGGATTCTGCAGAGAACAAAATACATGATGCTAAGTGAATATTTTTGCTCTATAGCAAAGCAACTAGGCAACCCGTGCTTGACCTAAGATCTTCTCAAGAACCCCATGTATTTATATACAACCTAAGTGAAGTGACTGAGAAAAGGCTACATGTTCACTCACAGAATAAAAAGTATGTAAAAGGAGGAAAAACCCAGATGAGGCATTTAAACTATATGCACTGACTAAAATAGTGCTTGGGCAGGGATTAAATGCTCCATCAAGGTTTCCATTTAAAGTGCAGCAGTAAATAATCATGATCAGGATCAATTCGGGCCCTGAGGAGACTGTTCTCCAAGCAGGAGTAGAAGAAAGCACTTTCTTAGCTCCTGGACATTAAGAAACAGATCAAGATACAGATGTAACTACCTTGGCTTCCTCCAAAATAGGCATTTTCAGGTTAGGAGGAGCAGCTTTAACTGCAGTTGACTGAACTGTTCCTGACCTTGCTCAGCTCTGCACCCAACATTTCAAAATACCTCTCCCTTACCCAGACAAGTGCATAGCATTCAAAAGCAGCAAAATATACAAATTTAAGTATTGGTTTTCAAGCATAGAGCTTTAGTATTTACATCTCTAAACCACCACCACGTTTTCTATTACAGATGTCATACTCCACCTTTCTATGTCCTGAAAATGCAACAGAAAATAAAAAGTTACCAAAACATAAATTGAAAAATTATTCTGAGTTAAAAAAAAAAAAAAAAGAAAAAAAAAGAAAAACAAGTTTCTAGTTCCATCACTAACCACCTGGCCATTTCAAAAAATCTATGTCTGTGCACCTGTAAGCAAGGACAAAAGAATTAAATATTTGGAGGTGGACAGCTGGAACAATGCTTTTGCAATTAGTGACTCCAGAAATAAAGACATTTTAAAGATTTGTGGGGCACTAAGTGTTTGGCTGTTGGTCAGTAATGAGCACAGGGCAGGAAAAAAGCAATGCATGCTCAAGCACATACGCATGCACTCTCCTTTACTGGCCAGATTCCCCTTTTGCTTCTTCTTCATCATGGAAAAATGCAGTCTCTCATCAAATATTTTTATAGAAGTCCTCCTCTGAAAGACACTCTTTTAAAAAATATTTCAGTTAGACTGTAACACAGTAGCAGACAACCCCGATAGAAAGCACACAGAGTACTGATGCCTGCATGTGTAGTTCAACAGGAAGGTTTTGCTTGGTTTATGTCATTTTTATCAAAAAGTAGAACAGCATTCAGTAAAAAACTCAGACTGTTTATAAAAAAAAAAAAAAGAGAATCATATTTTCTATTTATATAATGGTAAAGCGAATGAAGTGACAGTCATCCCTCAGTCAGAAAAAGTGAGGTCAAGAGTAGCAGAGTAAAGCCTGTTTATTTATTTAAAGATACACTAACAAGGACTCTGAGGCCTGAGACTAAATTCATTTAATACAGTGATACTGGTTTTCCATGCACACATCAGTATTTCATTCCAGTGATGTAGCACAGCTAAAAATGAAAGTTCTGTTTAGACAACACTCTTGGTATTTACCCCTGTGGTAAAACACAACCTCAACAGAATGAGGAGACATAACCAAGAATAATACCCTGAACTTCAAAACAAATGCAAAGTACAGTTTTCCTGCTTTTTCACATTTTATTGTGCATCTCTGAAAAAAAGCATTTTCCAAGAAAGCATAAAATGAAGATACTTTTTCTCCCAGCTTTCATCTCTTCCACAGTGCTCACTGGCCTTTTGAAAGGAGTACTTTACTTATTACTCCATTTTCAGGAGCTGCCTCTCTAAGCAGAGCTCAGCCAGACTCCATCTCCAAGCATTCAACTGCTCCAACCCATCAGCAAAAGCTCAAGGACTCCTGGCTGTGTACAATGCCGATTATATGCTTCTCCTCAAGAGGATGAAAAAACCTCCTTCATGTAAAATTAGTCTGACCTACACAGCACATAAGAACATCACTGCAAACAGTAATATTGTACCTTACTGCTTTTTTGAAAATGAAAAAATTACAACAACAAACTAAAAATCCAAATCCCTTTTCCCTTTATACCTTTTATGTCCTTTATCCCTTTATGTCCAGAGAACACAACTCTGTCACAGAATTCAGTGCAGTGTTCAGTAAATGGATAAACCACACACAGTTCAAACAGGAATACAGCAGAAAATACCAAAGGAGTTCCCTACTTATTTAAAAACCAGCAGTTGCTACTAAAGAAATTAAAAATACAGACAATAATGCGGGCATATTCCTTATTCATTCACTATAAGGTGACTGCATGCATTTCATTCACTCTAAAGACAAATCTTAATAACAGATGTACAGCACTGTATTTCCAAAATAAGATGTATTGCTCTGTATTTCAAGAGGTGAAATAAAACAATCTCCTCACAACTAACCTGCCCCAATGCACACACCTGCTCACTAAAGTCATCACTCCATCAGCTTCCAAAGTGTCAAGCTTATGTGATCCTTCACAGATCAAATACTTCCGCCAGGTAAAAATTTCATTATGAAAGAAAGACAGAAATATAAAGGAGAGGTGAAACCTTGAGAGTTATTTTGACTTTCATCTTTGGGGTGGAAAGGTAGGAACTGTGTTAATCCTCAGAAACATTAAAACAACCCCCTGAATTTTTGGAGTGTCACTATTTAACAGTTCAGCTGTTGGTGAAGCTTGTTAAAACAAAAACAACAACAAAAAAATCATTGTGTAAAAGCAGACTGTATTTTTATCGCTACCCAAAATACTGGAACCAGCCTCTCATTATGGCAGCCTAAAAAGACCCTCTGAGCCCATCACACCAGAGGAGCACCCTCAAGTGCCATTCAGCATCCAGCTGCTGTGGGCTCTTCCCATTCACCACCTCCGTGAAATGACAGCTGTCAGTTCTTTCTTCCTTCCCCCGGTTATGACAAAGCAAAGCTGCAGAGGAGCTTTGGGACTGGGGCCCCAGAAAGGCAGTGTTTCATCCCTGAGGGGCACAGGGGGTCACACACACCAGCACCTCTCCACCCCAGGGCCCTGGGGCCAGCCTGCAGGTGGGGACAGCAGTCCCACCCCAAATGTGTAAATCAGAGGCTTTATTGAAGCTTTTGAACAGTTGGGGATTGAGCTGTTTATCTTTAGCACTTTGTCCTCACGGTCTTTGGCTCCTGTGATCACTATTAGGCAATGTTTCCCTCTGAGGAGGGATCAGCTGTTGGCTGCTGCCTCTGCCCTCAGAACAAACAGAACACACAGGCCCTTCTGAATGAACAAGACACTCTTAAAATGGGCCCACAAAGAATTTTATATGTTGTTTTGGATAGCACCAGGCATAGACCAAAAGCCAACTCTTTCAGGCTGCTCCAACACAGCATCATTGATAATATTCTGAACTTCAGCACTTCATTTTTTTCTTCCCTCCATGCAGACTAATGGCTTTTTTTTTTTTTTTCCCCAAATTGGTTGGGCTGCAGGTGTTCCAAACCTCGGCAGCTATGCTTGGAAGGCTACTTACAGACCAGAAAGAGCTACTATGTCTTTGAAATGGAGCAATTACCATAAGTGCTTTCTTGCTGAGTAAAAACGGGAGCTATCCACAGGGAGTTCAGGACAGAAGACCACACACTGCTGTTAAAGTCTATAGTTTGGTTCCCTCTGACACTGCCCAAACTACAGATCCTAACCTAATAATCAGAAGAAAGTTAATAGTAAATTCATAATCAGAGAAGAGGAACTATTCAGGAGATGCTCATGTATTCGTAAGTGGACAATTGGAGATTTAAACCAGTCAAGAAAAGCTCAAGATTGCTTTTAAAGATTAAAAGTAGCTATTACCACATTTTCTAACAGAAGGAAATAAGATAATGCCTATATTTATGCATATTTCCAGTGATATATTTCATACAAATTGATATTCTCTGGTGTTAATTTAAAATTCCATTAACTCCAATACTTCAGGAGTAAGAACATTAAAATACCTGACAAAAATCTCAACTCTCACTCCATTAATCTTAGAACTATTACTGATTCAATAGGGACTTCCTCTTTTCTCATTTCTTTTTGGGAGAACATGACTGGGCCAACAAACATGAAGACAAATAACACAGCATCTTTCCTGTCCCATCTCACAATTATCCTCCCACTACTCCTGCCACAATACTTGTTTGACATTGAAGAATGATTCAATAATAACCTTCATGTGGAACTTACAGATAAATCTGAAAGCCAAAAGAAGAAAAAAAAAATAGAAAGAGCTTTGTTCCCTAATGCAATTTAGGGAGAGAAAACATTTTTGTATTACATGCATCCCAAATAATATTTAGTCATTCTTTTGTTTAACTTTGCTCTGCATTAAAAGCACACGGGAAACACACTTGCCAATAATGCAACCTTGCTTTGGAGATAGAAGAAATGAATGAAAAATTAGCACTTGGATATGAAGAAGAGACTGAATGATTTTCTAACTTTGTGCAGAGGGGCAAGTGGGCCATTTAAGAAATTCAGTGCTCCATGACAATATTTGAGCAGGAGATCATGGCCCCAGCTGCAGAGCCAAGGCTCACGTCGCTCACTTTTGCACTGCTGCTTTCCCACTGCTTCATGGCAACCACAGAACGATAGGAAACATGCACATGGTTTTTGTGCAATTGTGTGGTCCCTCCCCCCCCAAAAAAACCCCAAACCAAAAAACAAAAACAAATTAGTTATGATCTTGTCAGGCTCCATGGGACAATGGGATATGGAAGATTTGCCACAGAAGATTTGGAATCCACGATAAGGAACAACCCTTGTCAGGCTTATTTACTACAGTCACCAGCTGAAAAATGAGGAGAAACAGAAGGAAGCAGACAGTCAACAACCTTTATAGTAGGAATCTTACTAGCAAGCCTTGATCTTAATTGTAGCCTGGAGGCAAAGCCCACCCTGGTGTCTTTCATCCTCTTGAAGTCTCAGGCCTAACCCACTACCCACTGCAGGCATCCAGCCTTGCCAAGCTTTCTTACAACCATCTACATTAAGCTATAATAACGTCTTAAAAAAAGGCCTTCAGTGTATTAAAATAAACACCAAAGTGGGCAATTATACTAGTATATACTAGCAAGTAAGAGAGTACGCAGACAGATTATAAAAGGGGCAGACCCTTCTTTCTCCCCCTTTGTAACAATTCTTCCCAAAACTAACAGTCACACTGTCAAAACCTCACCTTCCAAGATGTATGAATAAACAAGGCTACACTAACTGAACGTTAGAAACCTGTAAAAAAAATAAAAATAAAATGAAGCCACGCAAGTGTCTGGTTTCCTGATGAAAAACTGAATTTCAGTAGTGAAGTTACTAAAAAGTGCACGTGAAAGGGAGCAAAGATCAAAGGCAACAACCAGCCCAGCCTCCAGAGGATAGATCTGGGATGAAAAGTCAGCAAGGCGTGTCTCAGAGACCCAGACTCCCTTTCTCTGCTGTTTCTGGAAGATGCAAGTCCCAACAAATACTCTATAACTCTTAACTTGGCAGCAGGACACCCCGGCTTTCCAAGGTCCTACCAAAGCCACTGGTGGCACAGTGTCTTTGCTTGAAAACCACAGGATATTTGCTAAGAAAAATAATTCACTTCCTTCTCAAAAAAATTTTTTTTAAATTACACACATTCAAAATATACATAATTTTCCACATAATTTCTCTGAAAAGACAGCAGTAAAATTGCTGTATGTTTTGCAGATAAAAAACGGAAAAAGGAAGTTGTGCCAGACAGCCTTTGAGCCCAATGTATACAGTCAGTAAGAACAAAGATTTGAGAATTCCGAGTCTCTTAGTCATATTTTTAAAAGCACCTCTGCAGTTTTCAGTATCTTAGTATCATCCATGTAAGGATAGTAAAACTGAGGAAATTTTTGGGGGGAGGAAAAAAAAAGCAGCATGTTTTAATAACCCTTCGTCCATCCAAAAATACCCCAATACATATGTCTTTTTGATGTATATTTGGATAACAACACAGTCTGGCTGAGGTATCATCTGTTTTCCAAAACACTGCCTTCTTTAGGATTAAATATTATCAGGATATTCAACACAAATCTGTTGCACAGATTTTCTTTGTTTTCTACTTTTTAGTCCCCACGCAGACCTATTACAATTCCACTCAGTCTGATGTATTTCTCTAAATGTCTCACTTAACATCACTGAGCAATGGATTCCACTAAAATCTTTTTCTTTTCTCCCTTTTCCCCTTCTTTTTTATTTTTAAATTTGAAGTCAAATAAATTCAGTAATGTCAAATCTGTAAGAGATCCATAGGCAAGAGCACCCACTCTGAAACAAAGACAAATGAAACAAAGAAATCAGTGTCAGGTAGATATGTATGGATGTAATTCTGTACATAGGATTTTCTGAGGAGTTTTGAAAAATTGAGCCCAGTAACCTGGAAAAACAAGTTTCACCAAATGTTGCCACTTCAGCGGGACAACAGCAGGTATAAATATGAAGGCTTTCTCTCCTCCCACCTCTACACCCAAGGCTTTTCAAAGAGATGGATTATTTTAATTTCCCGTCCCTGTCAAATTAATAATAAAAAATAGGCATAGGCTTAAAATTGCTTTATCTTACTAAACATTTCCTCAGGCATTTTCTTTGAAGAAAATTCCTGCATTACCCAGTCTACACTTAACCAAAGTTTTATTATGTTTTTTCTTTCCATCTGCTATTTATTTATCAGAAAATACAACACTAAATTCCCCAAAAACAAAGAGTTCACACGGCTTAAATTCATTAATTTAAAAATTGTAATTCATTTTGCTTTGTCTGACCCTCACAGAAAAATAATACACAAGACATTCATAAGGAACTGAGACATTCACTTCCAATGCAGCTAAATTTCAATTTTGCAGCTCTTTATCCAGCTTTTACTTGGCATTGAACATTAATTATTCTGCTGATGGATTAGGCTGAGTTTGAAGATAAGGCAAAAAGACGTACTGAGAACCAATTTTAGCTGTTTCCACACATGGGCACAGGTTCAGCACAGATTTAGCTCTGGCTTTGTGATAATCCACATCTGACAAACCAAAGCAAGGCAGAAGCACCAGTCACCATCATGACATACACCAGTATTTTTGCAAGGAGGGGACACGGGACACAAATCCCATGACCTCACCAAGCTCTGAGCAAAAAAGCAGGTTTGTTAAAAAAAAAAAAAAAAAAAAAAAAAAAAAAAAAAAAAAAAAAAAAAAAAAAAAAAAAAAGATAAAATAAGCAAGGACACAGTTCCACCAGAAATTCAGAAGCCACTCACTCGACACCCTCAGCCAGCACTTACAAATCTATTTGTTTGTGCTCAATCAGCACCATGTTGACAAACCACATCTGGAAAAGAAAAAGGGCTCAAAGAGGTTCACAGGAATCACTTGTACTTTTAACATCACAAGTTCTGTACATTAAAAAAAAAAAAAACCCAGCCTCTCAAAACTCATCAGCTCACTGCTTTAATAAGTAATTTTCATGGCTCTTTCACTCTTTCATTCATTTGGAGGTTTCTGGTCTGTTTTTTTTCTGGTTTTGTTTTTGGGGTATTTTCGGTTGTTTTGGATTTTTTTGGGGGGGGGGGGTTTGTTGTTTTTTTTATTACTATGGACTGGGCAAAAAATCCCCACAGAACAAGAAAACCCTACTCAAAAATTTAACTCTTACCCAAGACACTTGATGCCAAGCAGGGGGTCTACTCCAGGAAAACAGCTTTTCAAAATTAGTGTTCCTTTACAGCTCCTAAAGAATGCTGAATGGGAGTGAAAAGAAACCTGCAGGCTGAGATGAGGACACAGCAGGAGCACACCAGTGCAAAAATGCCACTGGGACTTGAGCTGAGAGAGCAATTAAGTACTTGTTAGTAAAATACAGCACAAAACTGCTTTGGCACTGAACCAGTCAGACACAAGTTTGAGATCTTAAAATACAAATTTTAAGCAGAGATGTGAAGCACAATAGAGGTCTCAGGCTGCCTTGTTGAGGATGTAAAATGTTGCTTTCCCAGGTAAGTTAATGATGACATAAAAAAACGGGGAGTGTGGCACAGAAACAGCACAGAAGGTATAAATATTTTTAAAACATGTCTCAAGTTTATGTCAGAGGGCACTTCACCTTTGTGTTTCTGGCTACCAACTGCAACTGCACATGAGTACCTGAAACACAACAGTGAGCAAACATAGTGGCCTTGAAATAATGCAGATACATGAGCATAAAAAAAAGCCTTTGAGCACAGGAGCCATGCCTCCACAGCTCCAACAACCTGGTCCAGTGCAGTTTTAGATAAAGAACCTGCTACTGCATTTTCCTCTCTTTCAGTGCTACAAATGCTCTTATTTATTTTGCACCATCAAAAATAAACTCAAAACACAAACCTCAAATTAAGACTATATACGAAAAAATTCCTCCTCTACCTCTTTACTTTAAAGAAAAAAATCTGGGTTTAGGATAGTTAGGGTTGATTAAAAAAAAATCCTGCAACAGACAAGAGTAAAAAAATACAAGGCACATTTTTCATATACATAGTTCTCTGACCAATGCATAGGGAAAGAAACCTCTCTAATACTGCTTTCAGGAGATCACAAAACATTACTCAAGTAGGTGTACTTCCAAGACACACAAGAATGCTTCAGCTAGTACCCTGCCTCTTGCGTCCTAAAAATTACCCTCTATGTCAGCTTCCAGAGAAATTAACATTCCTGCCCCATCTCCTGATCTGTGGCTGCTGCATGCTGGACTCTAAAAATTAACGTTCATTTTCTCAGCTAAGTAATTTAATATAAGCCTCCACAAAAGAGTTTGATGCTTCCCTGCTTGGCCCTACCAGCACAAATCTCTCCAGGATTTTGTGAGGTTTCACCCCAAGCTTGACACAGCTGACAGCATTTGGAAAGCCCTGGGCTCTCTCTTTCCTGTCCTGCTTCTGTGCTGAAAAGGGTGGCCTCTAAGACCCCTTTGTAGACCTGTAAACAAACAATCCCTTTCATAATCATTTGAATGATTTATTAAAAACAAAACAAAAAAACCCCCTAAAAACATAAAAACACCCAACCACAAATGCAGCCTGTGATAGGATATATAGCCTCACTCTTCCTCTGGTTGCATTAATTTTTCTGTCCAAAATAGCAAGCAATTTGGCTGATGTCTAGATCAAGTGCACAAAAGTTCTCAGTGTCTGCACTCTTAAAAGTCACATCAGATCAGTCTCCCTTTTTTTCTGTTTATTTCACAATGTGTGCTCTAGCTGTCTGCTTTGCTGGAGGACACCCCTTCCCAGAAAAGCCACCTAATAGTCTGCAGAGCAGATGCAGAAATATTCCAATGCTTTTCCAAGCTTTGAAAATTTGAACATTTTAATCAAAAAATGTTTTGTGGTATCACCAGTACACCTCAGAAAGCAGTAGCACCAGAGGCCCTTGCTCAAGGCACAGACTTAATGAATTTTTTTTTCCAACTTGGAACTTATCCTGTAAGACATGTTCTTTTGTGTTGATCAGATTTGACTGTGTTAGATTAGCAAACAACACTAATTTGTTTAGTAATTGTCTCCTAAATTTCACCTTAGCTTGTGTCTACGTGGCACCACACGTAATTCAGTGAGTGTTTTGTACCTTGACAGCAGTCCTTAGCATTTACATAATCTGATACCATGTTCAATGAATAATCTTCAAATTGTCGGGAGGTTTTTGCCACCTTTTCCTTTTTTCTATCTCATATCTATCTCACAGAGCAAAAGGATGTGGGAAAGACTAAGATCCACAAGACATTGACTACAAAGAACAGGAGATGAAGGCCATTGTTTCCTAGCACAGGAAAGGGACACAGCTCAAGTCAAGGATACAACTAGAGAAAATATTCATTTTGGTGGAAAAAAAAATAATTTCAAGAACAAGCTAATGTTATTTTATAACAGCTGTCTAAGTTGGAATCTTGATTATTTAGTGATGTTGATTCACACTTTATGCACGTGATTATATGTCTTCCCCACAACACCAGCAAGCACTACATTACATTTTTGCCCAATATAACAGTGAAGAAATCACAGCTGCATCCTACTAACCTTGAAGAATCAGATAATGGTTTTGAGTCCTTGAAAATTTTACCCTCAGCTCTGGGTGGTTACACTTACTCAAGGACGTGTGCTGCTTTTTCATCTGGGGCTCCTGAGCTCTAGCATAACCCCTGAAAAGCATTCTCCACCTCCTGTTAAGCCCTAGGTGACAAGAGTTAGGGATTAAAATTTCTCATCCTCAAGTGACGCTGCAAGATAACAAGGACATCAGAAACAGGCATTGAGGCAAAACAGCAAGTGACCCTGCAAGGCCCATGGCACACCCACGAGCACGTAGAACAAATATTTGCCATACTGCTTTAATGAAGCCAACATGCAGCATAGACAACCACCTTAAATTATCATATCCATACTGAAATGGATGGGTTCTGGTCAAAACAGAGCACTGTAAGATATCCAGTGCTGCTGCACAGCACCAGCAGGGATTGTCTTTGCTAGGAGAGGCACTGAGGTCACCCATATCAGGCACAGCATCACTATTTTTACAGCAAGACCATCAGACCTTGTATGTTTTTACAATCTGGAGTACCTTGATAAGTGATGGAATACCCTTGGCATCAGCCCACACATGAAACCTGCCACAAAAAGCAGAGGTTTTAAGGTGCAGGAATTCACAATGCTGTAGGAATGCTCCCCACCACCATCACCCTTGTGCAGTAATTTTCCATTAAATGTATGGTTAAAATACCAGGCTAAAGCATGACGTGAAGAATGAGGTTCATTCCTGCTCAGAACAGCTGCAAACTCCAAAGATTTCCTAGCTATTGTGATCCATCCTACTAGAGCGAATATCATATGCACTGCTGGATAAGTGACAGGCAGAAGCACAGAAACTGAAGAGGAGCCAAACCTAAACGTAGACAGGGATTTGTTTTTTGGGTGGTTTGTTTAACATGTTTTGGTTTTTGGGGGTGTTGGTGTTTGGTTTTTTGGGGAATTTGTTGTGTTGTTTTTTTCTTTGAAACAGTGTTAGCAAACAAAATACCACGCTCTAATTACCACTGTCAGCACCCAGAACATCACCTACCCATGACAGGTTTGCCTGCAAAATGCACACCTCTGGTGTTGGATGGCCTCTTGGTTCAGACAGAGAGCAGAGCAAATTTAGAGCAGTAGCAAAAATGCAAATAAGTTTATAAGCCTTCATGCCTGTGTTTGAAGATACTGGGAACAACACACGTGGGCACCACTTAGAAGCCAAAGAAAAGCAGTATAAGCTTTTTGCCAGTCACTCAAACCAGCATTTCTTATAAAAACCCCAACTGCATTTATAGTCCATTTTCAAATATTTTTCCACCTCATATACACACATGGATGTACTAAGCACAGAAACTTATTTATACAGATGTACCTGTCACATCAGTCGCCCACCTGTGATAATTTTGAAACCATTTCCTCCAATCCTCCTCCTCATGAAAGGTAAAACACACAAGATAGAAACCAAGGCTTCCACATGCAATTGTCATTGTTTTGTGGTAATTCCTCCTGCATCTGGAAACAGCCTAGAAGTTGAACTTCTTTTACCTTTTACTATAGACACAAATTCCTTGGTGTGCTCCACTACTCAACTGAACAGTATGTAAGCCTTTCACCACTAAAATATTTCTCAACACCAGGAAACACAGCCATGACCATGAACCCTCCTCTTAAGAGACCTAACAGCAACAAAAAAACAGTATTCATCCTAAGTTTTTATTTAAATATCTGAATATTGCTATGTAGATTAATGTAGTTGCCTAAACTTAAGATTTATTTTTTGATGTCTCCAGACAAGTATGCCTATCCAGCCCATTCCTGCAGGCAACACCAACCAAGCTGTCCCAGCTCCTCACACCTGCTTTTCCTCAATAAAAAATTAATTAGGAGGGAAAAAATACAAGGGAAACTGGAACAACACCATCTGAAAGCTGATATTCCAGTCAATATCCCATGCCTACCACAGCAGTATTCCAGAAGACACATCCAGGCTAGGTGCACCTATCTCTTAAATTACACCACAAGGCTCCCACAAAATCTTTAAACAGCATTTTTCCTACCACAGCAAATTATTCATCTGAAATAATTTTAATATAGCACATGATCAGTAAAAATTATCTTTTGAATAGCTGAGACTGTTGGAAACTTCACTTGGAAATTAAATGTCTAGGGTAAAAAAAAAAGGCATTTTTTGCAAAAATCTGCAATGGGTTTCATCAGGTGGGAGCTCGCCAGAAACTATCAAAGTAGAAAAAAAAGTAATAAATCTATCATAAAAGGGCATGTTTGAAAACAAAACTACACTAGAGGAAGCGAGATGACCACCTGAAAGCAGGCTTGGCTATGGCGTGAGCTGACAGCTGGAGTTTCCCCAGACATTACAGAATATTTTAAATCAGTTTCTACTTCACACTGAGCATTCAGAAGTAAGCCCAAGCAGGAAAACAACCCAGTTTTTGCTTTCTATGTCAGACACAGCATAAAAAATAATGTGCAAAAGTATTATTGCCTTTAATGCCTTCAGCCATGTTGACCATCAGAGGCAGTACTGGTCAGTGATTATACTAACAACTTATTTCTCTTTAAAAACATACTTTAGTGTAACATCATTCAAGCAGTTCAAAGTGAAGCTTTCCTAGGTAATGAGGCCATTATTAGAACTGTCTTTATGCACTTAATAATTTTTTTAATCCAAAACATTGACATGTGCTAGAAAGAAACCAATCCAGTGAATGTAATTCAGTAACAGGAATAAAATGTTCGATGAATATGTTGTGAGAAAATGAGCACACAGAAAGATGCCAACTATGTGTTAGACAGATGGATAAATCTGCAAATGAATAAACCTTTATAGTCACTAAACAATCTAGAGAAAAATCAGAACAAATCCAGAATCAACACTCCAGCGCCTGAAGTCCACAGGACAGAAGAAACAGTTGCATGAGTAAACCCACCTCAAACTCTACATCTGCTCATGCTGGTAACATCCCAGGTACATTTTGGTAATTATGAATCTGAAACCACGATTTCACAGAGATCTGTCAACTATAGCGAAAGGAAAAAGAAAAATCTATCCCACATTCAGCAGGCGAGCAAGAATTTGGTGCTAAAACACAAATGACACAGACCCCAAAACCAAGCCATCACTTTGGCATGGAGTGATGCTTTTAAAACCACGTTTGTAAGGAAGAACAGGTTCCTCATAAAACTCCAGGTGGTTGTTATGACAGCAACACTGTCATAACACATAAACACATAAACACAACGTCATCACTGTTAAGTTCTTCCACAGAACTCACTTTACTGAGCTCTCACAGCACCAAAGGTTATTCAGTTTAAAAAAAAAAAAAAACAAAAAACAAAAAACAAAAAAAAAAAACAAACAAAAAAGCCTCCTGGAGGAAAAAAGAAAAAAAAAAGGTTGGAAATTCTTGAGCAGAGGCAGCAGCAGCTATAGAAAAGATGATGAAAAGCTCTAAAAGGAGATAACGTAGCACAGGAGCCAAAATACAGTAGCCATGGGGAGACAGTTTGGATTCTCCCTACACAACAGTAAGTAACAGTAAGAGGGCCCGAATTAAGAAATAGCTTCATAAAGGCGTTCTTCATGTTGTTAAGGCTTCAGTAACGAGTGGCTCGCGCCCGCAGGGACGCGAGGGCGAGGCAACACCCCCACACATCTCGGCCACCCGCTGGGAGCCGATTATCAACGAACCACCATAAAAAACACCGAAAACACACCAAAAGAATCAGAGGAAATGGGTTGGTTGGTTGTGTTGGGGGCTTTTTTGGTTTGGTTTTTGGGAGGGTTTTTTGTGTCTTATTAAAGACACATGGCCCCCATGGCCCGGTGCAGGGTCACTGGTGATCCCGGTGATCCTGGCTGTCCCGGTTGCCCCCACACCGGGATACGGTCAGGGCCCGCCCCAGCTGCCTTCAGTCACGGTGCAGGGCTGATCCCGGGGATCCGGCTGTCCCCACATGGGGAGACGGGCGGGCCGACCCAGCACCCCTCGGTCCCAGTGAGGGGCCAGTGAAGGGTTATTGCGGTGATCCCGACTAGCCCCACACAGGGTCACGGGCAGCGCTCCCCCACACCCCCCGCTGCCCTCAGTCCCGCCCGCGCTGGTGCGCGCGGGGCGGGCTGCCCGACCTACCTCCCGCGCCGCCACTTCCGCCTGCGCCACGCCAGCCAATCAGCTCTGCGTCCGCCCGCCCGTCCCGCCCACCACCGCCTGCACTGGCCAATCGCGATGCCACACGGCGCCGCCAGCCAATGGCGGCCGTGCCCGCGCCCCGGCGCGCTGAGGGCGCGCGGTGCGCCCTTCCGCCCGTCGCGGCGGCCGGAAGGTGATGTGGCGGAGCTCGGCGCGATGGTAAGCGCGGGGTCTGCCCGGCCCTGCCGGCTCCGGGACCGCGGCCTTCCCGCTCCTCTGCCTCTCTGCGCCCCCGCACTGTCCCCAGCGGCGCCTCCTGCCCCGGGCGGGGCCTCCAGAGATCGCTCAAGACTTAGGCTGCGGCCCGCGGGAGCGGATCCGCCCCAAGCCTTTTCTGGGAGTAGCGCGGGGCGGGTTTGCATCAGGGGTTTGGTGACAAGAAAAAGGCCCGCTTTGTGTCTGTGCGGGGCATCAGCAGCCGGTGCAGCGTCGGTTAGGTGCTGTGCGTGTCCCTCACGGCTTCCTGACGTAATTCTGCAGTGTGACGTCATGATGGCGTTATGTGACGCCATGCTGCTCAGAGAAGTGTGCTGAGGCGGGACCAATATTGGCTGCTTTTTAAGAGTGTCATCAGAGGCCCAGGTCCATTTACTCATGAAAGCTGTATGGATTGTATATAAAGCTATATATCTTACGTATGTGTATATCTATATATACACGCATGCACATATATATGAGAAATGTTTTATACATATATATGTGCTTGTATATATACGTATGACCTTCTTTGTATATTTATAAAAAAAATACCTACAGCATATGTTATTTTTAAGGATATGGAAATGTGTGTATAACTTAACATACAAATACATATTTTTAAATTTATTCATAGTTATAAAAATAGCTAAAACATGTAAATACATAAAAACAGGTAAGTACATGTGGAATAGAATATCTATGCTTATAGGAGTTTTTTATGTGTATAACAAATATTTGTGGATATGAAGATGCTTATATAGATATTTATAGGTTTGTGCAATTGTATAATTGGATATTGTAAAAATTATGTATTATATATTACCAGTGTACCTTTTCTCTAAATCACACACGTGAAGAGTGTGAATTTATATATTTTTTAATATATATGTGCATAAAATATATGTGTATATATACCCTCTTTATGTAGAGTTGGTGTAGAGGCACATTGGTATTTATTTTTTTGTTTTCTGCCCATTTTTTCCAGTCTCTGTGCAGGTAGTGTAAAAGAAGGGTTTGCATTTCTGTCATAGGTAAAGCTGAGCAATGAAATACTTCTTCTTAGTTAAGGTTTATACATTAAATGTTTATATGTCAATGATATTTATATGAGCTGAGCAAACACATGAGTTTAAAAGGAAAACAGAAGGAATAGCGGAGTTAAACTAAGTTTTTCCTGAACAAAATATGTTTGTCCATAACTTCAGGACAGAATTTAAGATAGGAATTTTTGACTTTTGTCTAATAATCAGAACATGGTTTGGGTTGAAAGGAACCTTTTAAGATCACCTGGTCCTTCCCTCCCGTTAGCATTGACAGGTTATCTGTCATTGTATGGATGCTGTGCAGCTGAATGGAGTATTGCTGTATTTCCTGTGTATTTACAGAAAAGATCAACATCTTTTGAAATTTCTTATGGCTCAGTTCAAAATAGGATCCCCAGGCTCCAGATCTTGTCACCAGCAGGGAATTCTTGGGAGTTGCTTACCTGAGCATTCCTTGGCAGATCTTTTAGATAAACTTGCTATAGTCTGGGGCTCCAAACAGAAAACCAAGGGCTTTTTTTTTGAGGATGAGAGGCATAAATTATCTCAGGAGATCTAAAACACATGTCTCACATGCAGAAACAAGAGACCTCTAATCAGTGCCATGGAAAGGTGAATATACAGAATTACAGCATCATCTCACTCTTCTTTATTGTACTTGAAAGGGTTTGAGGTGACAGAAAAAGGAAAGAGAACTTGGTAAGGCTTTGGTGTTGCTCTCTGTAATGATTAAGTACAACTAATTTTTTAATATTATTTTATGTCATTTATTTTATCTGTTTTATAAGTGATAAATAAGAAATAGATAACAGTAACTTAGAAACAAAGGTAATGTTTAAATCTAAGAAGATTATGGCAAGTGTATGAGATTCTATTAGGATTATCTTCTCCACTTATCTCTGTTCCTTGCTAGAGGTAACTCTGTGCCTCAAGGACCCTGAAGCAAGAAGCTCTTCTAAGGATGGTTTGCTTATAATTTAATGTTGAAAATAAGGTGAAAATAAGTTTCTTTAGCGATCTTGTGATTTTTTTAATTTCTTCAGGAGAGCAGCAACCCCTCCAGGACTTTGGATCTGCCATGATGCCACCTCTGGTGTCAAGGCATTTTAGGGGGAAAAAAAGATAATTTTTGAGCTCATGTTTGACTGAGAGAGGAAATAGCTGCTGTCTGTGTGTCATGAAGTGGAAGAGATTAGAGCTACATCTTCAGTTTATTCTCCTTGCCCAAAGAGTAAGAGCTGCAGTTCTTGCAAACCATCAGCCCTCTGAATAGCACTATTTTCTGAAGCATGATTTCCAAAGGACTTTATCCCTTGGAAACGTTTCATCCCACTGTTTTCCAGGCTTCCTTACCACATCCCTCCTTGCTAAGCAGATGAAAATCTGTGCTGGGTGAGCGGCCAGCTGCTGCCAAACAGGAGAAAAAAAATTTATATGTAGGTATCTGCAAGTTGACTTTTACCTGTCTTGTCTTTTATGTGAAAGCAGAAATTGTGGGGTATTTTTTTTCCTCTTCATTACCAGTGGATAGGAAAAAAGCCTCACCATTTTAACTTAAAGCAAAATCCTCACTATTTTAACTTAAAGCAGCTATGGAAGCCAGTAGAAGCTTCTTAGTGGATTTCAAACTTGCTGGAAATGGAAGAGATGCACCAGGGATACACAGCTCCCTCATTTATTTAGGAGCAGAATGTATGTTGTTGCTGACTTCAACAAATCAGTTTGTCCTCCCAGCTTTCAGGGTTTTACATCTGAAAGCTTGACAGTAGTTTTCTTGGTGGGCTTGAAAGGTTTGCCACGTGTATGGATGGAAAGAGGGAAGAAGCCAAAGGTAACATTAAAGTTAATGACGAGCCTCTCACCTCCTGAAGTGTGGTCTTCACTTTCCTTCATTGCAGGAGTGTGAGGTTACACTCAGACAAAATTTGGTGATGGAGAAAATTTAAAAGAAGTGTAGAAGTCTTGACAAAAACGGCTTCTCCCCCAACACCCTCTGGTTGGGGCTGATCCTGGCCCCACATTACTATCCAAAAATTGATTTGGGAACTTTCCACGAGCACAAACATTTCTGTCACAGTCTTTGTTGCTCTCTTAGTGTGGTGTTTATAGAAGGAAGGGGAGTTGCTCATAGAGCCAATTGTAAAAACATTCATTAGTAAATATTATCTCAAACCAAGCTGTCGGATATAAACATACCAAAAACCACGACACTGCTCTGAAAAAAGCTTTCAGGAGTCTTCAAGTACAAAGTTTTGTGTTTGTCTTGTTTAAAATTACAAGAAGGGATCAGTCCTGATTCAGATTTGCTGGCAGCTTTGTTTTTACCATGACTTAAAGGTACCTAGGTTTAAAAATGTCTCCTGGGTCATCTTACAGTCTTAGAGTTTCTATGTATCGTGAATTTATTTCACTTGAAGTGTTCAGTGTAAATACTTCTGTCATCTTAGAGGATGATGTAAGGTTTTATTTCTGTGATTATTGAACTGAGGAAATTATTCTGTCCATGTAAAATGGTCTCCTTTTGGAAGAGTAGGATGCAGTGAGTCTACTTTAACGGAATGACACTGGGTGTGAGAAACCCATTTCTTTGCTGAGTGCCATAAAAAAGTGAATGTTACAATTTCAGTTTTTTTCTGTTGCCTGCAGCGTTAGGCACCACACACATTCATTGTAAAGGATGCAGCATTGAATATGTTTTTCAATTAATGCAGAGAGCTGGGCATTCAAATTCAATAAAAGTTTTTGATTTTCAGCCTAGTTACTGTGGAAACAAGGTGGGAACAGCTGTGAAAAATACTACCTGTCTTCCAGATGCTAAATATTCAAACCATGCACCTGAACCTCTGCCGAGCTAGAGACTTGCAGAGGTGCTGTGGACCTGGGGCGTGGGGCATGACAGACTTAGCAGAACCTGTCATTATTTCTTGACTAAGTATATTTTTTTCTGATACTTGTTTTCCATGCTCAAAAGAAGTGGTTCAACTATGAATGAACAAAAAAAAATTTGGTAAATAGTATACATAAAATATTTACAGTTCTGCTTTGTAGTTCTTAGGTAAATTAGAATATGTCATCCTTTTTGAAAACTTCAGCTTTTTCCCATGGCCATGTTCACATTCCTGTAGCACCTTCTGTTACAAACTCCTGATTTTTGCATGCTGCTTTTAATTACAGGAAGGATATCACCTGGTTCAAAGTGTGCTTTCATATGCTTCTTACCTCTTCCATTCACACACAGAGGCTTTACTGGTTTTTCAGTTTCAGTAATATATTTGTGGTAAGCTAAACAGTGTGGTGTGCAACTTTAGACAGGAGAGTTAACTTTTTTAAAAAAGGGGTTATTTAAAAGACTGCTTTTATCTAATGGGGTAAGACAGCAGAGGAAAAATATCTCTGTAAAATTTAAAACTATATGTCTACAGCGAAGTCCTGGGGGAAAAAGCATTATAAGCTTTTCCTGTCACATGCACTATAATTCCTTGCTTTTTAATAAATCTGTGAACATGCACACCTTTGTGCTACAGTGACCCCGGTAAGAGATTTTAATAGTCACTTTTTGTTTTAATAGTAAGATATTTTGGTGAATGCTGAATCTGTTAGCTGCTTGCAGCTAAAGTTCAGTTTTCAAACTAGATACTGGGGCAAAGAGGAAGGAATTCAAGCAAGTGTGAAATTTCAGCATCATCGCCTTGAGCTGTCTTTTTATTGCTGGTCTGTGGATTTGAATTACAGTAAAGACCCTAAATGTGTTAAAGTCAAGAGCTTTTTATAGGAGATGGCAGCTGTGTACATATGTTTAATTAATTGTTGAATTGTTTGAGGAGATTGGTTATGTTTTAAATAGATGTATTAGTCTTCAGTTGACTGGAAAGCATACATGTTAGTTGTACTTGCCATTTAAACTTGACAATGTGCTTCTACAGGAAATGAGTAGGAAGAAAATTCTCTATTTCTTTAATCAAGCCTTGCATTCTGTGAGTGCAAAAATACATATTTTAGACAGAAATCTGAATGAACATTAAATATAGTATTTAAATTCCTTGGAAACAAAATGCTGAGGAGAACATGCTGTAAATCCAAAGTAAAAAACCCTATTTATGCTGGAACAACTGTACTGGCTGGTATTTCCATACTTAGTAGCACCCCTTGCCTAGGTTAGCCAGTTATTGCTTCAAACTTAATTAATTTGCACTTTTTTTTTAACAGTGCTAATTAGCATGCCTCTTTCACAAATGCTTGTTTTCCATTCATTTTGATCAGATTGCATTTGGCAGCAGTGGGAAAAATATGTATTTTTTAAAGTTACTGGAAAATAATAAAATTAGATGCATGTTTTAATTAGTTTTTAGCAATTGCTTTGGCTTTCAGGTTGGGAGTAGTACTACGTGATTTATATCCTATTATTTTTCTCAATATTATACTCCTAAAAATTTGGTTTTTACTGATGAAATAAGAATTGCAGGGCCTTATGGAAACCCTAGATAATAAGCATTTTATCTTTCAGCTTTGTAAGGACCTCGTCATTAAAATTTCATAGTTTGATTTAACTTTTCTGTGATGAAATTTTTATCAGGCCTTGCTTAACTGAAGTTTAACTAACGTGTGTAAGCTCTTGTTCATATTCCAGTATGAGAAAGGCAGCTGAACAATTTGGTATCCATATTTGGCTCCAGAAAACATAATCATTAATCAATTTTATTATATTGGGGAGGAAAAAAAAAACTATTCTAGAAAGACTGGATATTCTGCAGTGTTATTACACAAAGATAACACTTCCTTTAAAATATTCCAGTTATTTATCTGTGTTTGCCCACATAAACTGGTTATTATAATAGTAACCACAGGGCAAAGTTTTGAAACTTGCTGGCATTACAATGGCCCCTGCTTTTATAGCGCAGATGGATGAAATCATCATGGTCATGCTGCAATCAGAGATAAAATAATCATTTTGTAAATACTTAAAGTCTAGGGAAGGTTAAGCTTTGGTTTCAGTGCTAAGTCTGCTGAGATAAACTCAGAGTCTTTGTGTTAGGCTTTCTACCAAACTAGAAGGACAACAGTATACGGTTTATGTTCTCCTGCTGAATGTTTCATTTCCCCTGGAACCATGATACTGGCTGTTTAATTTCAAGCAAAAGTGTATGAACCAAGGGGAAAATCAGCAGGTCCTTTGTGACACAGAGAGTTGCATCAAAACCTAGGGTGTGATTTATTACTGTGCTACCCAAGGGTTGCATCAGTAAGTGGTTTGTTAGTGTAGTGCTGTCTGCAAGGACAGAGAACTATGTGCAGAGAATATTGGGGTAATGGAGTGAGTGAAAACTGCACAGGTGGATAAATTACAGTGTCTTATCTATGACTGTTGTTGCAAGTGCAGAAAAGTGTTTAGAATTAGTGTATTCATTATGGCTAGTCCTGCATATTTAATTAAATACTCTTGTGAAATGCAAGACCTGTTGATAACCACAACTCTGAGCTGCTGCTTTTTTTTCTTCTTCTGCTCAAGTGTAGTAAATTTAATGCTGAGGGACAACATTGTCTATAATGAGGTTTACAGGAGCTGTGGAATTGTTGTCATGGTTCCCTGTCACAGCCACATAGGTAACTTTTAACTTTCAATCAGCACTTTACTAAAGTACATTGAAGTTCAGTTTATACTCAGATAGGAGGACATTCAGACACCCTAGCTGTACCACTTGATATCCAACTACTGTATAATCTCATAAGTATTTATTTTAATACAAGCCACTGCTGTTAAAACCAACACAATAAAACTTTCAGGAGTATTAATTCTTTATGTTGTTATTATATGGAGTTTTTACTGAGATACGTTATAATCAGGAAATAATATTGAAGCTTTTTTTAAAGGTCTGGTTTTGGGAAGGATTTAAAACAGCCTTTGGGCATGTAGCTCTCAAAGCTGAATTTCCTGGTCTTAAATTTCCAAAGACTTTGGAAAAAACTTGGCTCATGCAAGTTCAGGTGAATACAATACCTCATTAGTGCTGCAGTTGATGTGGTGGTGCTCCACACAGGAGGGGGCGCGAGGTGAATGACACAGAATGGAGCAACTGAGGTGTTCCCACTATGTCAGAAATGCACCAAATGCAGATGTAGAAAATTTCAGCCCAGGGAATTAAAGTTTGCACTGTCTAAAAGCAGAATGAAATGCCAAACCAGAATGAAATGCCAGTGCTGGTTCTTCCTGGTATTGCAGCATGAGTCTTAGGAAGTCAGTTTTCATTTCACTCTCACGGGGACTCTTAAGAGACAGCACCAGTTTCTCCATGTGCTGAGATCACTTTATAGTGGGAGTGAAGCTCACAGAACCTACTTGAACAAAGTCAAAAATTTCAATTTGTATGTTTGCATCAGAGGAACTCAGTCTATACAAATGAACAACAACACAGCTACTGTTGTCCAGGTAGCTTGGTATGTGAATGCAGTGTTTTTTAAAAGGATTCTGAAAAATGTATAAGTTTTGCAGCAGCTTTTAATTACATCAGTTGGAGCAGCCAGATGTAGGTTTCTGCTTTCTCTGAATTCAGCTGGGCCATGAGAATTACTTCAGATGTGAAGAGTGAAGCCATCTAATTTAGGAATAAATTCTCATTTCCAGAAATCGCAAGCAAATTTTGGGATGCTCACATCTGTCCTTGCAAAGTGGCTGTGCAGATAAACACGTCACACAGAGCACGCTTCAGTGGAAGGGCAGATGCAATTACAGTGACGAATATTTGGGGAAACACGTGAATATCCCAACAAAGAACAATTATATATACTGCCCCAGTTGGTTGACTGATAGCACATTTCATGAGTATATGTTTACAGCCGCTGCTTAAGAGGAAGCAAGTGTGCCCTTCTGCCATTTTGCAGTGTTGTAGCGCCCGGTGCCAGCTCGGGAAGCAGCTGCAGGAGTTCATGGGAACGGGTGGCTGGCAGGCGTGGGGCTGTGAGCTGTCAGAGCAGCTGTCTGTCCCGCAGGACTGATCGAATTAATCACTAGATAGGCAGTATCTGGCTGTGCTGAGAGGCAGCCGCTCCGGGATCCGGCCTGCTGCGTTCCTAGACCCACAGGAGCCAGGGGGAATTGAGACTTCCCTGGTTTCTGGAGCTGGCAGAAACTTCTGCAGAGCACAAAGGCTCCAGAGGCTGCTGCTGGGTACGGCAGCCTGTTTTACAAAGAGCCTGTCCATTATTTATGACATGATGGGACAGAAGGGGTGGCTGGCTAAACTAAAGTGCTAAATTAAACATGATTTAGCAAAGGCTGTGGTGCTGGACAAAACCAAGCAGCCTCATGTTTGGGACAGGAGGCCTGGCTTTGGGTGTGGAATCACTGCTCCCTCATCACGAAAAGGGTGGGTTTCAGGCGTGCTGAAATCTCTCCTACACAGGGTGCAGAGTCAGAGCAATCTCTGTAATGATGCTTCTTAGCAGAGTGGCCTGTTGAACCCTAGTAAGTTAGATACTGAAGTTACTTTAGATAGCTAACACTGCCTAAAGCGTGTATTCAGTCTGGTAGCACTGTGTATATTCTGGAGTTCATATGATTCATGGAGACTTCTAGATAAGCTAAAGTTTTTGTTTTCTTTTGCTGTCGTTCATTTTGGGGGGTTTTGGTCACCAGGTTTTTGATCTCAATATTGGAACACTTGTGTGTGTTCCAATGGCTTTCCTTCTACTAGAGCTTCTCATTTTTTTTCTCTTAGGAGGGAAAATTTCCTGCTAGTGCCATACTGAACTAGAATATTGTGATTTTCTTTTATAGTTCTCATTAACTAAATAGATTTGATTATCAAAGCTTCAAAACCTAATAATTTTGTGACATAGGAAGAAAGCACATCCACATTAACAGAGGTGTGCCTCAGGCTGTGTGGAAATGAACACTCTGATGTGCCCCAAAATACGCTTGGAGAAGGAAATGCTAATGTAATATCCCTTATGAAGTGCTAAATATTTATCTTTAATTAAATACCGCTACTTGGCCAGCTGGGTTGAGCAGTATGAACACAGGAGACAGAAGTTCATCAGAATTCCAGAACAAAGAGTGAATTTATTACTTTGACATTATCTTTTTTTGGAGCTCACACTAGTTTAGATTTGCAAATGAGCATAGCAGAGTGGGAGCAAAATACAGCTTTTTGAACTGAGCAATCGGCTCTTATACCACCTGGTGCTGTTATACTGACCAGAATGTCAGTTGAGATACTTGGGAGAAACCCCAAAACCACTAAAAAAAAGGTTTATGGGATGCACTGTCTGCCTATTGCTAATACTTTGCACTTTAGTAAGTTGCCAGATATTGCAGGAGTTTCTCAAGAATTGTCTCAATGCCACTAAGCTGATCAGTGTTTGCCATCAGCAATAGAACTTTACTTCTCAATCCTAAGGCAATTTCACCCATTTCTTCAGGATTTACCATATAGATCACACTTCTGAAAGTGTATTTACAATAAAGATGTTTTCATTTTAAAATCAAAAAGTTATTTGAAAATAAAAGTAATCAGTTACATAGTTCAGGTGGGCTTAACTGTATATATTTCTGCAAATTAGTTAAATTTGGCACGTAGCCTTTAAAAAGAGGTATATTAACAAACCTCCTACACATTTTGTGTTTTGTCTTGGCTACTACTGGTTTACTTGCCAGTCAGTCCTCATCTCTACTTTTACTACCACCACTGTATTCCGTTGATACAAAGGTTTTCTGGCTCACGGCCACTGTAGGTTCCATTTTGATTTTGTCTAAGGGGTCACCCATTTTTTTCTAGAACTTCCATTTCGAGAGAAGTTCTTCACTGCAGAGATGTAATCCTTGTTTTCCTGATTCTCTTCCATAGTCTGCCATCTTCAACTTCCAGAGTCTGCTGACTGTGATCCTGCTGCTTATATGTACCTGTGCCTACATCAGATCCTTGGCTCCCAGCTTACTGGACAAAAATAAAACCGGGTATGTGGCCTGATCATTTCAAATGTCCACAAGTTGTGTGGTTTCAGCTGCAGCCTTTCAGCATCTCCAGATGAGGTGTGTGATAATGCAGATCCTGCTTTGAAATTTTTCTCTCTTTAAAGATAAAAATCTTAATTTTGTACCTCACAATAGAGTGGCAAGCACTTGGCAAGCACTTAGTTGCAATTTCATTGAAATAAATTATTAGCTTGCTAACCTTGCTAATACTGCATTATTCATCTTCTAGATTTGTAGCTTTAGTTGTTAGATGTTTATTAGAGATACAGAAATGAGAGCCAGAAATAAAATATTTTCCTGCATGTGGCTATTGTTGCGATGATTTATTTTTGACTCACTCATAGGATGAGTAAGAAACCAGCAGAAACTGACTTTTTGTTTGTTTTCAAGATAGGTGTTTTGCAGATAGAAGTTTGATAAACCGCTTTAACAATAATCTGTTACTAAAAGATTAAATTTTTTTTTTTAATTTTTTTTAATAAGCAACACAGTACTCTTGTGTGGTCTGTCAGATCATGATTTTGTATTATCTAAGGTGAAGGAATTTCTCAAAGAGTTTTTGAAACCTTCTACAAACCTAACTTTTTTAATCATAAGGATGCTAGCTGTGTTCAGCAGAAATGCAATATAGTGTGGTGGGGTTTGAGTAACCATTGGGCAGTTGTGACACAGATGCTTCTGGGGCTGTCTATAGAACTTCAGTAATGCTGTAACCTAAGGTTAGTGAAAGGAGACGATATTTGTAGAAGCAGGAGGTAATTCCAGGTGGAAACACAGACAGGCTCTTGGATGCTGAGTGTTTGACTTCTCCACTTTTTCCATTAGGTCATTTCCTGGTAAATAGAATGTTATGTTTCCTAAGTGTCTTCCACCACTTTTGTATTTAAATTCAGAATTGTCCAGTTTTAAATAAACTGTTGCGACCAAGAACCCTGAGTGTTTGTCTTCTGAAATTGCAATAGTTGCAATTAACCTCAGGTGTTGCTGTTTCTTTTTCCAGGGTTTTTTTTTTTTATCATTTTAGTAGTGTAAGATACCCAAAGTACACCAGCCTTTTTTTTCTTAATTTGGAGTTCTAACGTGAAAATGCTTGTGTCTTTTATATGAGGCCATGAAATTGCCACTCACATGAGAGGTTTCTTTGGATGGAAGTAAAGATGGAAGAAAGGATGACTCGATGAAGGACAGGGAGTGGGGGGACATGGGGAGTTTGGGTGTCTACTGGTGGAAGATAACACAATAGTCAATGAGGTACACACAGTAAGAAGAATATTTATTTTACTGATTAAAATTTTAGTGCTCTTCTTGGCAAGGAGTATTTCCTTTAATCTGGAGCTACCCTGTTTATTCTTGAGGCAAATCTGTCTGGAGTACAGTAGAAGTCTCTTCATAAAACATTTCCAAAGGGTGCTGACACTGTGGAGGAGTTGGACGTTTGATGTGTAGGTTTGTATTTATGTAGATGTAGGATATACCATTTTGTTTTATATATATATATATTTGTAGCCGGCTTTGTACTGGAGAATAAAACCTTGGCTTGGAAGGAAGAAATGTTTCCTGTATGGTGGATGTTTACATGGAGCTCATATGGTGCTAAACTCCTGTCCCTCTCTTCTAGCATACTCTATACTCAAATGGAAATGTCTGGACATGTGGGATAAAACAAATCTTAGTGATATTGCAGTTTACCATGGAGATGCTCTGACCTCATCATTCCTGCTCCAAATTAAAGGCATAAAAAAGTAGCAATAAAATACTAAAGTGACGGAGAAGAGGAATGTTAATAGTTATTCACTGTATTTCTGAGTGAGTGGTACTTTGCCAAGGATTTAGGTCTGTTGATAATAAGTGAAGAAACATTTCTGTTGGTTGAGATATGCTGTTGTACAGTGATGTCACCCATTCTCATAACCCTGTATTTCCTCCCTCTCATTTCTGCCAAAGTGTCTTTTCCTACCAGAACCTTAAACCTTTATTTTTCCTGAATGTTCCCATGTTCTCCATCCTGAGCAACAGTGTTAAAGGCTGGGAAAGCAAGTGGAGATTTACTGTTTCATGCTAACTAGAGGAATATTTGCACCACAACATAATTCTCTCCTCCCTGCTCACCAGAAAGATGTGTTAGCTCATGTGCAGCAGAGATCCCCTTTGATTTTCCATCAGCACTGCAGTGAGGATGTCTCACACTCCCTCCTGCAGTGGTGCTGGGCTTCTCCTGGTGAACACATGGCATTTTTCAGCGCACTCAGCCTTGTCTAAGGCTCCACTAAGTCCTCCTCAGCCTAGGAGGTTCCATTTATTTGGTCATTTTATTCTCCGGATAATCACCACCATTTTTCATGGTGAGTGTTTTTGGCTTTTAACACTGAGAGCCAGGAATATGCAGCAGGTTGTGCACATTTGGGTTGGGCTGTGGCTGCCAGAAAGCAGCAGGGATCCCAGCCAGACCCGCACCTTCACCTGCATCCAAACAAGGATGGAGCAGAACACGAAGGGCGGAGAAGAAATAGTGCAATTACACTGAGGAGTTGCTGCAGGAGGAATTGTTTTGGAGCAGAGTTATTCAAGGCAGCATCAATTCTGTAATAAGCAAGCAGGTTTTGACTTGAAGAAGTCAAGTCAAAACCTGCTTGCTTATTACATTTAGTGCTCATCCCTTGTTTGTGGACCTGGGATGAGCACTAATGGAAAAACCAGGGGAGCAGGAGGTCTGCTTAGGCTTTTTCTGCAGTAGGAGACCCCCAGTTCTTCCAGAGGGTATATTATCAGAAGGTCCAAAATTCAATCTGCTGCTGCTCAGCAGCAGGTTATTTGTGCAAACAGAGGCACTGAGCTGTTCCAGTAGCACAAAAACCTCCTAAAATGTTCTGGTGTCATCGTGGGAAGGCTGGTCAGTCCTCATGTCAGTGGCTTTAGGTTCAAAAATTGTTAATTGCAATTGTTAAGGGCAGCTGGTGAAACCCCTCTGTTTTGTACCTGTCACATCAGGTAGGAAAATTTCTGTTTTCACCAAGGGGGCTTTGCTGGGCAGTGTGCAGTAGTGGCTTCACATTAGTCTAGAAATCCCTAAGAAGAAATAAAAATAACCTTGCTGAGATTGTGAGGCAAGTTCAACAGGCTTTCAGGTTGCCTGAAAGAGTTACTCTTTTTTAATACTCTTTTTCCCCTGCAAGATTCTTCAAAAGTATATGAACATAATGGTAATAGTTTATTTCTTTGAGCTCCTAGGCAAGCTTTTGAGAGATGGCAATGTGAGAAGCAGGGCTATGGAAGTTTTTCTGTTGGTTTTGCAGCATGCAGTCTGTAAATTCTAATTTTACTGAAAGTGAGCTACAGTTTTGAGAACCTGTTATGAATGGAGCTCTTCAGGGCAGTGTATTTTCTTCTATAAGATTCACACATGGATGCCTTTTTATGTGCACGCATCTTCAAAAAGTGCATAGATGTCTTCAGGTTACTTTATTGTATGACCTCTTAGCCTGGAGAAGTGGGGTAGTCTGTGTGCAGGGATCATTACTTCTGCTTGTGGAGCTACATAAAAGCAGGGAAAATAAGAGCTTTGCTGTACAGAAATATAGTCAAACCCAAATATGTGTATGGGTGTGTGTGTGTATTTTGCTTGAAGTAAAACTAAAATCTGAAGCACAGATGAAAATGCCTGTTTTCTGAAAATGAAAATGGAATGCAGTTCATGATGAATTTGTCAGCAAGGGGTACATAAGTCAAAAAGCATTTCACTTTCAGTTTAAACACCTCAATCACTTGCTGCCACACTTGGTCTTCACCGGCCTAACACCAAATCTTTGTCTCAGAAGTAGAGGCTGCTAAATGGACAGAGAGATGCTGAAGTAAACCAAGACTGTGAAAGAGGATGTAAAATGGAAGTAGCAGAGAAATAAAATTGCATGATAATGTTGACTGTTCAAGCATGCAGGCATAAGCGGCCCAAGCCTACCTGTCTGTATTTAAATGTGTTACAAGTAATCAACTCTCAGATACCAAAGAAGGGCAAAGACAATCAACCTTTGGGTGTGAGTTCAGAACATTTCTGGGGTTGTATCTGCTAGCTGCTTGATGGCGTTCTCCTAGTGGTTCCCCACAGTGTTCTGTGCCATACTGTGAAGGAAACCTTCCTGCAGAGAAACTTTGAAGGGCTGTCTTCTTACACAGGGCACCTCAGTATTGTTCCCCTGTTATTCCACAGATCCTAAAGCAGTCCCTGCTTCTCTGGAGCGGTCAGGATGAGATTATTTTAGTTACACAGAAATTGTAGGTTTTTGACATTGCTTTGGATGTTCCCTGCATTGAATTCTTCTTTTCTCCATTGCTGTTTCACTTGTGAGAGGTAATGTCCTGGGCAAGCAGCACAGGAGAGACATGAGCAAGGAAAATGTTGGTAAAGCAATAGGAAAGAACCAGAAGAATTGGGAAGACTTTTTTCTTCACAAAGTTTTCTGTCTGGGGTACTTTACTGATTAAATCTTTAGATCTGGAATACAGAATGAGTTAAATGCATCTTTGCATGCAAAAAGACCCCTGCTAGACTTAGAACTTTGCCACTGCTGAAATTCATAGTCTCTATCCTTATGTGCAGGTATCTGCTGTTTTCTGGTGTTCAGAAGAGAGTCAGGTTGACAAATTACTTTCAATTCAGATTGCTTTAAATAAAAGAAAGAAAAACGGTTGACTTGGATGCATTAAACCAAGAGCCTAATGAATTTATTTTGTCTTTACAGACTGTTGGGGATATTCTGGAAATGCGCCAGGATTGGTAATTTTTTTTTTTTTTTCTTTCAAAGTCCTTAAGATCAGTCCTATTTCTAGCATAGTTTACTAAGATAATGTTGCCATGTAGCAATGAAAACCATACACATCCTTTGTCTTCATCCTCCATGAAATAAGGGGGCAGGATATTGCTTTCTTAGATTAGCATTTTGGAAATCCCGCATCTTTTCATGTCAGTTCATGTACCTGATGTTATAGTTTCAGAAGTCTTTTGCACTTCTTGCCACGTGAAATCACCAAGGGTGTATTTCTAATGCAAAGAAATCAATGATTTCCTATAAACTGCAGTCTGTTTGAAATTGCAATGGACTGTAGAAAAAAAGCCAGATATTTACTATATAGTAAAAAAATAACATAATGCATTAAGGTTCTGTTTAAGCATAAATGTGGATTTTTTTCCTCTCCCTTCTTTACTTAGCTTCTGTGCACTTTTGAATTACACAAAGCTGTTTGTGTCAAGTGACATCTGCACACAGGCTGATCAGCTCTATCTGATTCTTGACATTTTCCCATAACATTGGTTTTATATTTATTTTAATCCTTATCCTGAATTTGTTTAGAGAAGGAAATTGGAATATGCAACAGAAGTTTAGTCTTAGCATTAAGGTATATCCACGATTTAGGGAAAAAAACAAAAACAAACTTCAAACCTGTCATCGGTGTTCAAATTGCATTGTTAATTCAGAGCAGAAACTTTGATCTTGTAATTCTAGGTCTTCCTACTTGTCATTGAACCTAAGGAAAGCATGTATGATTCCCTTTCTGCATTCCCAGGCAGAACATTTTACAGGATGTCAAAAAAGCATTGACACAAAAATAGGCTTTTGGCGAAGACTGTTTGTTAAAATGATTGCAGATATTGTTCTGTTTAGATAATAGACATAGCACAACCAATTTTAGTGCTGTAATTGAAAGATACTAGGAAGGTGGCAGCTGTCAGAAACTAGTTTTGAGCTATACCAGTGAAAACAAATGTAAAAATTCAGCTGGTTTAGGGTTTGTTCAAGGTTGAAGAGAATACCTCACCTTACCTTCCCCTTGCCATCTTCTTTGAAGCTAATTAAGTGCAAGGATTTTTTTTTTTTCAATTTGCCATGTTTCTTTTGCAACTTGCATCTACAGTGGACCACTTTGACTTTTTTTTTAAATTAAGAAGTGAAAATAGGCTTTGGAGATGATTCCTACCATTTTATGTGTGTTAATCACATAGCCAAGTAGAAAGTGTAGACTTTAAAAATTGAAAGGTCTACTGGCTTCCTTTACATTTCACATCCCTCGTATGTTTAAACAACCTTTTCACATGTACATAAGATCTTAATCACAGGCAAGTGGTTACATATTTACAAAGTTGTGCAAAATAATGTTTAATCCTGCCACATGGTGATTTCTCTTTTAAGAAAATTAAGAGCAGAAAAGCATAACCCATATGAAAATTGTAATACCCTGAACCGTAGGAGTTGGACTTCCTCAAATTTTATCTTAAACAGATGTGAAACTGCAGACATTAATTCATTCAGTTATTTGAAGTTTAATTAAATATATGCCAGATCATGACAGCATCTTGTAGTGTTACTGAGCAGTCAATCCTGTGTATGGGAGATGTCACTGCAAGTATTTTATTTTTCTTTTACTGTGGAAAGTTTGTTCACTCTGTGTTTAAAGGTTCTGCTGGTACAAGAAAAGATTATTTTTTTTTTCCATAAAAATTGCACCATGCTAGACTTGGGAGCCTTGGTGGGCTTTTTTCTTTAATGTTTCTCTGAAAATCATGTCTCTGACAAGGTATTTTGTAAAGACAAAAGACCTCACACAGCAAAGGGAAGTTGAATTTTGCTTAAAGCAAACAGCCCCAGGTCTGTCTTTATACTCCTGGATGTGTAAAAACAGGATCTTCTCACTTCAAAAACACATTTCAGTGTTAACACTCCCAGTTCCATAGGCTGGAGGTACTGTCCACTGTTGGTCTCTGCAAGGAGAGTTCAGTGGAACTGAATAAAGTGTAAAAATATCTTTCAAATTAATGGAGAAGGTGCTCTTATAAGTAGGTACCAGTCTGATGAATATTACTGATGTTTCTCTGGTTGTGTTACCATTCCCTACCTAAGAATCTTTTTTTTCTTGGTGAAAAAGAGACCTTTGTAACATTCTGTCCTGGACCAAATGGGTGGGAATAGATCTCTCATGACTGCTTTTGCCACCAGATAAGTCTATTAATGGAGTAAATTTAACTTTCATCCACAGTTTGCCTGGGAAAATATAACATCAGTTTGAAAGAGTCAGAAAATAGCGGTGTCTCTGCAACTTCTGTGATCTGTTGACCATTTTTATCATGGCAATCTGTGGACCAGACCCTCTCCACGTGCTAACAATGTTATGTCTTCTTAGCAAAGCAAAAAAAAGACAGGCATCTGGCCCTGTCTGGGCAGCTGTGAGCTTAGAGCTCTGGCTGCTGCATGACAGCCTGCACAGAAGATTCCCACTGCAGGTGACAGGTACCAGGCCCAGACAGCACAAGCTGAACCTCAGCTGACACAGAACAGCTCCTGAGCAGCCACGGAGAAGCAGAGCCAGTAAAAAAGCGGTGTCTTGGGCAACTTCCCACTGCTTGCCCCCTGACTCTGGCAATAGGAGGTAGCAGCAACATAAAACTGCGCCTCAGAAAAGGTGGTTTTGTAGTGAGATGGAAGCTCTTACATGGTCCTTTCACAGAGACCCAGAATCACCCAGTACCACCCTCTGCCATGCGCAGGGATGCCTTCCACTGTCCCATGTTCCTCCAAGCCCTGTCCAGTCTGGCCTGGAACACTGCCAGGGATCCAGGGGGAGCCACAGCTTCTCTGGGCTCCCACCCCCTCAGTACCAGGGCCTCCCCGCCCTTCCAGGCAGGAATTCCCATTATCCCATCTATCCCTCCCCTCCTTCAACCTGAGACCATTCCCCCTTCTCCTGTCACTCCATGCCCTTGTTTCTAAGGCCCTTTCTTAAAGCATAGATCCTCAACTCTGTTTTTATGTAGCAAAATAACCTGTTCTACATCTGAGTTTCCCCATAGCCCATGCATATTCTTTGTGAGCAGGTGGGTTTGTTAAGCCATGCCTGAATTTTTGGTTGTTCTGTTTTTCTCCCCTCCTGCCAGGTGAGCGGAAGAGCCCCTATGTGGCTGTGTGCTGTGTGGTGATGGCCTTCAGTATCCTGTTCATGCAGTAGCAGCTGGAGAGTGTCCCTGAGTACCCAACAGCAGATCTTGTGTCAGGAAAGGATTGGAAGCCTCACCAAGTCTCCTCTCACACAATGGATAACCTGTCTCCTGGTGGACATCCCTGCAGATGGACCAGTATTAGTGATCATAATCCAGATGAGATGTGCTTGTTAATGCCAGGTCAGCACTGACACTCCTGCTGTAACTCATGGAGGGGTGTCTGGTGCATGTCTTGAGTTTTAGGGGAGCTTTTTTTTTTTTTCCTTTCACACCTCCAGTTAAAAAGGCTTTCTGTTTTTAATTCTTTAAAATTTCTTGTCCAGTAGACCTGTTGAATGAAACCTTAAAATGGTACATCAGCCACAGCAATAAGACCACCCATTGAAGAGTAAAGAGCTTTTTGATTCTTGGGGTTGTTTATCAACGTACTTTTAGTTATTGCTGCCTGAACAATTCCTCCCAATTTCTAAGTGATGGCTGCACTCTCATCCTAAAAATATGACCTCTGACCTAAGTTACACTCACCTCATTGTTTCTAAACTTGTAATTTCTCAAATAAACTATCAATATTTCTGTTGTTAAGATATGAAATAAAGGCAGGGACCATAATTGTAGTGATGTGTGATTAGCTGCCGAGAAGGCACAGATGGAGGATCTGAGATACCTGGACTGCTCTCTGTAAAATACCACATGTATTCATTTTTAGAGGTTTAGGTCTCTCAGATATGTCATTTTCCAGCTTCTTCCAAAATGCTGGGAAAAGGATTCAAAAGGCTCTGCTGGTGCTGTTGCATGTATGGAAATTAGCAGAATGAACAGTTAGCTGCAGATAGGGAAGTTGCATGTCATAATAAAAAGGTTGAAACAACTAAATTATGCTCACCAGTAGTAAAGATTAGATTACTTTTAATGATGCCTGCCACTAGCATTTATTTCTTAATTTTGCGCACTCTGAGTAATCTAGTGACTTCTTCAATAATGCCTGACAGGTGTGTGTAGTATCACACAATTGTGTGACTTCATACTGGCTGCATTTATGTTTGCAGTACTTGTTCTGGAAAGGCTTGTAATCAGAAGGAACAAAGCTAAAAAGTAAACACACTCAAAGGTATGCTAACTCTTGTAATTCTTGTTTGAAAACCTTATTTTCATCAATTCAAATTATCCTGCAACTAGGAAAAAATGCAATTTTGAGTTATGACCTTTGTGTTGTCCCACATTTACTTGCAAATGTAAATCACCATCAGAAGTAGCCATCCAAAACTTTTCTAATCTGGAAAAAATAGATTGCTCCAGTTTGTGCCAAATACATAGCCCTGGCTGTGAAGCAGAGCAGTAGGACTGTAACCATGCTGTGTACTCACAGAAACCTGGGACTGGGCAGGGTATGTGGGGAGTGCAAAATCTGCTCCTGTAACTTTAAATGTGGATGCTGCTTCAAACATGGCATCAAAGCAAGTCAGATTTGGATTTCAAAGGAGCTGTTCCTCAACAGGGGGAAGGGAGATTCCTAAGAAGTCTTGGGTTTTGACTGTCAGGTGTATACATGTTCCAAATATGCAGAGAATCATCTGGTAACTTTTTATGTTGAGCAGTTATATTCTAGTTATTACTTCTTTTAATAAATGATGGCATTTTTATGATAATCACACATTCGTAGTCATCCAAGCTGTTGTAATTACCAGATGAATTCTTAATAATATATTGGGTTTAGCTGCAAGTAGGAATACCAGTGAAAGAACCCAATGAATTCTTTTGTTCTGATTATCTGAAAGCTACTAACACGGAGGAACTGTGTTACAAAAACCTTCTCTGCCAAGGTTTATCATCTAAGAAGCTCAGACAGGCCTCTTCCTGTTCGTTATTTGTTGTTCAGACTTTGTTAGTTACATGGCAGCTCATCCTTTTGGCCTAAATGTGGGTGATGGATAATTGGGATTTTTTTTTATTATTTTCCCCCTTAAATGACTTTTTCAGGCTATTCATTATGTGCTATCTGCATGGCTGCTTAACAAAACTATCTGGAAACAAGATCTTTAAAATGACAACTGCAGTTGTTTTGAAATTGTTGCTTCAGGCAGGTGTTTGCCTCAGGAGTAGTTCTTTGGTTTTCAAGATTTTGGCTTTGAAGAGGTTGATGCCTCATCTCTTATAGTAAGATACAGAGAAAATACTGGTTTCCCAGGTTAGAATCGTTTTGCTTTCTTGGGTTTCTGTCACACAAAAGAGTTTGCACCCACAGCAGGTCTGTACAACTTTCCCTGTGCAAGAGAGACTGATTAAATGTGACTGAAGCTGTAGTTGTGTCTGCTACTGTGGAAAAGTGTTTCCACATTGGGACTTCATCTTTTTTTCCTAAATGGCATCGTGGATGTTGTTGATGCCCAAACATCTGAGACACAACATGTTGCTCTTTGAACACACACAGAGTATTTTATACCCTTGCATGTACTTGGTATGGATTAATATTATATTAATTTCCATCTACATCTGTACTTTAAGAGATGTACTCTAATTCAAAGCAGGGATTTAGGAAGGCTGAACTGAACTGAACAGCACAAATTGCAGTGTTGGGAAAAGAGTAAAGCATGATTAAGAGATGGGATCACTGTGGAGGTCTGATATTCTGGAGGGACTGATAAGCAGCTGGGCAGACGTGGCTAGTGGAGGAGGAAAGACGAAGTGGAGTCCAAGGATGACAGGAAGATTTCCTGTTCTTGGAACAATGTCCCTGTTCTGTGTATGCCCCTTCTACCTCCATAACCACAGTAGTGAGCAGTGGAAATACACTGTCACCAGGAGGTGAGGCTGCACTCTGATGGAGGGAATAAATGCTCTGCTAGTGCTCTGAGGCTATTATTATTTCAGTTTGTCTCCAGTTCTGTCCCACTGGCATCAGGGGCGGAGCCCACTCTCTAATGCCTAGGAGGGTTCACCATGATTGAGTGGTTCCTTCCCCCCTTTTCCCTTTCGTAATCATCTTCTAGAGAAAAGAAAACAAAACCAACATCTTCCTAATGATTTAAAATACTGAGCTTGGTGAAACCCACCAGAAGCCAGGAAAGTTTGATCTAAACCCACTTCTCATACTCAGGAAGCAACTTTATGTTATCTAGTCTAAACGTTCCCATCTAAAGAAGGTTTTCCAGACAGGTTTCTTTTCCCTCACTTTTCTTTTGTTCTATCTGAGCATTATTACTCATTCCAGACAGGTTTGCAGAGTGCTTCCAGCATCCATTACAAGGCTATGTAGGTTCTACTTGGATTTGGTTGCAATTGGCTTCCTAGAGAAGCAGTTTTCCCTTAGCTCCCGTACTGCAGTGTAATCAGCATGCTGGGCATGGGAGATTCATCTACATGCTGAAAAACAGGTTTGAGCATGAGGCCTGAATTGTTTCCTGGCTGTTTTATACATATCACCTCTTTCTGTGATACCCCTAGGCCATAGGGCAAAAGGTGTGGAGGAATAATTTTGCCCCATCAATAGTTGGGGAAAATCCTCCCCAGGTGCAACATGACCAGTCTGACAGAGCTAACCTCCATTCGGTGTTAAATTTTTCAACTCTGTTTCAAAGCTGAAGGGCTTGTGTGGCCAAAGGCAAACCTTTGTTTTCCCGTCAGTCAGTTAGGATATAATCCATCTCCAGAGGTTTTGCCTAAATTGCATGAGCTGTTCCCTGTCTCACAGAACACAAGTACTCAAGTACGACCTGTCTCTTCACAGAGTACCCTTCCCTTTGGCTGTGTGACAGATGCAGCCCAGGCTCCTCTGATAGAACATCAGCCAAGCTCAAGCTTCAGAGACCTCAGAAATAAAATCACCTTTGGCACTGCAGCTGTCTGATCTCTTCCCGCTTCACCAGTAGCTACAGGAAGATTGTCTAACACGTCCTTAATCTGAACAAAAAAGACCTTGAGTGTGTTACTAATTTATGTTATCCCCACTGGTGTGGGAGGGAGATGACAACATGTCCTCAAGGACCTGGGTATAAACATTTCCAGGGACACAACTGTTGCTGCTTACCCCTGGGACATTGGTAAGGGAGACAATTACTTAATTAAGGAGTGAGGAAGTTCCTTGCTGTTGTGTCATGTTCAGAAGTTATTCTATGAGATTGTCTCATCATCATTTATGTTGTTTGAAAGGGCTCTTTGGAAGCGGTGCCACAGGAAAAGAGGTTTTCCCTCCAGCCCGACTCTCAATAAGTGGGAAGCAGCCGGTGCACATCCCCAGCTGCTACAACATTTCAGTAAATGGCCATGTTTGTGCAGACTGATTCAGCTGAGGACCAACCCTCCTGTTTGTGCTGGCCCAATTAACCTCTATCTCTTTTTGAAAATAACCCAAAGACATAATCACTGGGCGCCCGACACCCTCTGCATCGCCTGTTTACATAGAGGAACCTATCACATCTCTCACCCCACATAACAACACTCAACCCTTTACAAACTCAGTGGTTAAAATACTGTATTTTCCCCCAAAGGAAGACGAGATTTTAATAGGATAAAATTATATATAGCTTCATTTATTCTAGGGAAAAAAAAAAAAAAAAAAAAAAGAGGGCCTTGTTTTAAATCACAAAAGACTTGTTTTAAAGTGAAGAAGTCGAGTCAGGTCAAAATATTAAAAAGTACCCTTTCCAATTCTAAAATCTCTACATCTGGTCATTCCCACATGCATAAAACTTAAATAACCTTTCAGAGCGGTAGTAGGGCTAAGGAAAACTCCAACCAAATGATAGATGTATTTGGACACTTGGATGTATAAATGTCCCACCCAGTGGAATTAAGAAATAAATAGTAGTTTGACAGCATTGGCAAGCTGTGCTTTTGACTGTGTAGCACCACCAGCATATTTTACGTGTGTATCACAGCCATGAATAAGCCAGTCCAGACACACATTCACAGACCAGTTTTGATTTCCTATTAAGCTACATGCTCATTTTCTTTCCCCCACCCTTTCCAGCTAATAAAGAGCCAAGGGAACGCACTGATCCTTGTCTCCTTGGAACAAATTACTTCCAATTCTCACAATTGATTCACACAGGCTGGTAAGACTCCAGGAGACGGGGGGAAAAAATCCCATCCCAGTGATAAGGTATTCTTGACATTTGAATTGTTTGTCATTTACTAAGGACATAAAACCCTGATATCAAAGATGGCACTTGAAATTATCATCATCACTGGAGACCTGCCTGGGGCTTCCTGTTCCAGAGGGGTTTCTGAGCACACTCAAAGAGACAGTGAGTTCTCCCCCCACCTCTTCCCTGCACAGGATGTGCTTCTGCCTGCCCAGGGACACGTTCTGACATCAAGCTGATCACTTAATGATACCCCTCCTGCATAGACTGGAGGCATGGAAAAGATTTTCTTCTCTGAATTTACCGTGGCTTCTGGAAGTAATAAAAATTGTTTCCTCCTCTTCTCACAAGAAGGACCAAATCCTTTGAAATCCAGCTGCTTTCAGGTCATAGCTTGGTTTGTTGATTTTACCATCTTCACATTCATATAATCACAGACTGGTTTGACTTGGAATGGACATTAAAGTCCATCCAGTGCCATGGGCAGGGACATCTTCCACTATTCCAGGCTGCTTCAAGCCCCATCCAACGTGGCCTTGGACACTGCCAGGGATCCAGGGGCAGCCACAGCTTCTCTGAGCACCCTGTGCCAGGGCCTCCCCACCCTCCCAGCCAACAATTCCTTCCTAATATCTCATTCAGCCCTGCCCTCTGGAGCCATCCCCAGTGTCCTGTCCCCCTAGGCCCTTGTTAATCGTCTCTCTCCATCCAGTCTTGTGGGCTCCCTTCAGGCACACAAAGTACTGATTATACACCTCCAAGTCTCCTCAGGGAAAGCAGCAGGGTGCCATCCCTATTCCAAATTCTTCCCTGGAAGAGTTTCACCCTAAAAGTGGATGAAGCACCAGACACATGAGGAGATTCCTGTGTCAGAACCATGCTTATGCCAGGCAGCAGCACAGGGCTGGAGAGGGTGCCCAGGCCACGAGTTTGGGCCAGGGAGAGTGAAATCCACTCAGACAATGCTGAACCAGCACAGACACACAGCAGAAAGCTCCAGAGCTTAGCAGCAGTTGTACTTTGACTTTCCTTTTATCTCTAAATCCAGCTCCAGAAGCTGCATTAGAGCGTCTGATCCTTGGAAGTGTCCAAGCAATTTCTGTTGCAGTCCCTCCTGTGTTTAAACGGATTGCAGATTTTTACTTTTTTTATGAAAAATTCAATCTCGAGCATTTTGAAGATGGAATAATTCAGTCTAAAAACACTCCTGGTTAGGGCATACCATACTGTTGATGGGGAAACTGGCAGAGATCCAATTAGAGACCTCACCAAAGTGGAGTTTTCAACAGATGGGTTTGCTGTGAAGCAATTCTGCAGCCCCATTAGGAATCCTGAGGCATCTTGGAAGCTTTTAGGAGTCAGAGAAAAAAATGCACCAAGTTATGTGTGATCTTACTTCATTTTAGGAGGTTGCCTGAGTTCTTTTGCAGCACTGAATTCATGGAGTTAAACACCAGACCATGCCTGTTTCCAGGTAACCAGCTGCACTTCCAGCCAGAACATCCCCCTCACCTATGCCTTAGTGCCTTCAGGTATTTGGGTAGCTCAGCTGTTCATTAATGGAGCTGTGGACATTTCCTAGGTGAGGATACAGACCTTTTCTCATTCCACCATGTCAGAACACCAACCAGCTTTATGGGGAGCAGCACATGAAAACGAGTTCAGGGCAGAAAAGGAAAACCTTATCCAGTTTGTGTTCTGAGAGAACCAAGACTACTGATGAACTATTAATTATCACTAAATAAGGTGAAGGATGTTCCCTAAATTGTATGTAAAGGAGAAAGAGTGGGACCTACTCGGACTTTAAATCAGCGAAGTGATTTAAACTGTAATCCAGATCTCAGTCATTTAAACAACTGTAATTCCAGCATCTCTAAGAAGATGTTTTATCAATTTTTCACTAATTACAACTGAAATTCTCAGTCCTGTGCTATTCTGCTGCTACAGATTTTGGCCATTTCCACCTTCCAAACTTATTTCTAAGTGCATGCCCACCTGGAACAAACTCTTTGGATGGACATGAGCTTTACTTCCAAAAACCTCTGTTCCAACAGGCTGCTGTTTTATTCTCTTGAAAGTTTTATTCTTAGAAATAAGAATCTTATCAAAACTTTCTATTTCCGAAAAGACATTATTAGCCCCTATTTCAACACAAAATGTTCTTGTTTTGGAGGGAAAGGAAAGATTTTGATGTAAATGTAAAGAACAGTGCCTCAAAATGTCTACAAAATTTACAATTCACTAATGTGTATGATGCTACTAGATGATACTCATAGGGAATGACAATGGAAGCATGTCCAACTGCATATTATCCCTGTTCCAAAAGTGCAGACTAATCTTAGCTGTCCTTATGATTTACAGCATCACTAATAGAAGCAGTTTAGCAACATTTTCTGGCAAGCAAGAGCATGTGCACCAGAGAGAGGGGGAACTATCCTACACTGGAGGGATAGGATTTGTTTGCTGAATGGGAGAAGGATCCTGTCAATGTAAAACACACAAAAAAAAATTAAAACATTCTGGGTTTTCCTCTGTGTTTCTGTATATCCATTGGTGAGTATCTAAATTAGACTCACCAGCACTGAGAAATAATCTGAGTAATGTTGGTACTATATCCAGACCCAAACAGGGCCAAATTATTTTAACTCTTATCTTGGTTGTTTTCAACTGATCCAAAATTGTCCCAACATCATTCATGTGAGGCAAAGATGCCTCCAGAACCCATTTAGATCCATTTCTGCTATTTTGTACAACAATGCTCTATTTTGTGATAGTAATTCGACATTGTGTTTATTGTATACAATTCCTTTTTCCTCAGGCTTTGGATTATCACCCATTTGTTCCTGCAGGATAGCTCACATGACACTATTTCTGCTAAGTTTAACAGAAATAGCACCTCACCTGGAATTGTCACACCTGCCAGGTGATCTGTACAGGATTTTCCTCCCTTTCTGAGGAAAAAAACCAGCCAGCTATTGAAATGTACAAAGTAAATAAATATTCAACCTCTTTGGTTCTCTGGCTGTATCACTGAAGAAAGAATACTGGTTCCATTTTCTGAAGGATTAGTTCTTCTTGACCATTGTCTCTTGTTTTTTTGGCTCCTGCTTGGTGGCTTCTTTCTGCACACAGCCTGGAAGAAAGAGTCGAGGAAAGCTGTGGGGCCACCAGGGAAATCAAATGGCATCGTTACAAGTGATACAAAACTGTAAAAAACTTCCATTCCTCAGGCTGTTTATATTTCTGTATGCTTGACTGGTGACTGAAATGGTAGGATTAATTAAATCTAGCACCAGTCAATTCTGCAGAAGTAGATCTTTTTCATAATGTTAAGAAAAATGAAGAGACCAGAGGATATTTCTGTTTTCTACCACATCTGGTTGAAAAAGAGTATGTTTTTCTAGGCAAGCATGAAAATTGAGATATAAGAGGAGTTTTCCACTAAAAAGGAAAAAAAAAAAAGCTGGTTGATTATGATTATGGAAGTGGTAGGGAATGCATCAAACCAGGAAAAGCTACTGCCAACCTGCACAAATGTTATCTCTGATTGCCAAAATTCAATCACATACATAAGAGAACAAACACCAGGCTGTTTGTCTCTAATCAGTCTGTGGCACTGGGCAAGTGGCAGGGCCACACTCACCTGGCTGCAGTGAGCAGCTCTTCCTTCACTGAGGGTGGACCTGAGATCCACAGAACCACGGAATCATCAGGGTTGGAAAAGTCCCCCAAGGTCATCAAGCTTAAACATGAGCTCAGCATCACCAAGTGCATCACTAAAGTATGTCCTGAAGTGCCACCTCTGCATGTCTTCCTCACTCATGCGCAGGACACAAAACACCCCTGGTGCTGCACAGCAGCAGGGATCAGGTAAGACAGCAAACTTAGGAGGCACAGCCGTTTTCCCAGGAAAAACATCTCATTTCTCCTGCTCTCTGCTAACATCACTAAGACAGAGAGAGTTCAGCTCTGCCTGGTTCTCCAGCCCCAGGCTCTTATCAAAGAGCAAATTGGCTGCCACGTTGTGCGTTGTGCGTAACCTGTGTAACCAAGACAAAAATTTGCTCTCCATACAAAAGCCACCTCACTTTTGTTTGCCATATGTCCTTTTGTTACTAGGAGCTTTCATCACCAGCACCTGGAATAACAAAGGACATGCAAATGGTGGTGTAGCCTCACCAGTCTATTCTCGTGGAGGGCTCAAAAGGCAAGACCCCAGCTGTTTCTTGGGAAAGAAATGAATTGTCATTTTAGAGATGCCTCAATCCTCACATTTTTAAATTAAAACGTTCCTTGGCATTTGGACATGGCTGAGATGGACATGGCATGGAACAATCTGAATGGTGGAATGTGTCCCTGCCTGTGGCAGGGGGTGTCACTGGATGACCTTCAAGGTCTCTTCCAACCCAAACCATCCTGTGATTCTATGATTCATATCACATTTACATATAATAGGCATTTTTCTGGATGTCTGGGCATTAAGACAAAAAATTTCAGAGATAAGCATTCAAACAGATTTCCAAAGTACACAGTTCTTAAACCATTAGGTCTCCATCGGTTACAATTATACTCAAACTTTGGATTAAGCGTCTTTGCAGACTATGAACCATTAAACACTGCATTTTCACCAAACTACCATGGACCTCAGCAAAGCCAGGACTCTGCCCTTCTTTAGGGTTTCTCAGCAGTGCAAAACTGGCATAAATCCTCCATAAATTTTGTATCTAGGAAATATTTTAAACCTGAAATATTTCCACCAGAATTGCTACTGTTGGATTCTACAGAGAAACATTCCCATCCCTGGAAGTGCTTAAGGCTATGTTGAACAGGGCTTGGAGCAACCTGGAGAGTGTGTGAAATGTTAAAAATTTTTTAGAAAATGCTAATTAGACCAGCGAGAAAATACAGATCAATATAAACTGCAAAAGGTATAGAGGGTCTTCAGGATAAGAGGTTTTCATGGAAGGGGAGCAATTAATCCCACTGCCAATTAATAAACCTGGGGCAAGACACGGAATTTGGGTACCACAAACCACACAAAGTGTCTCAAACCAGGGCAGGTTCTGATAAAACACTATTTTTGGTTAAGATGACAAGAACTATGTTTTTTCCTTTTTCTGGAAAATGTTGCATTCTAAAGTGTATTTTGTTCTGGAGTAGAATAACAGTTTGGGAAAAGTAATAATAAAAGTTTAAAAATATCTTTTTATAATAGAGTTATTAATTTATTGGAATAATCTGAAAAAACCTGAGCATCCGAAGAGAGAGACAAAACCAGAGACCTGGCAATCTCGAGAGTGGATAAGCATGGGGATGTCTCACATGGTCGTTGTTTTATGGAGGAAACAGAATGCTAGTGGAAAATCCACTTATGTTTTGGTGAGGTAGCAATCAGGAAAAATAATCCCACTGAAATGAAACGTTCGTTTCACTTAGATTACCCAAGGCAGAGTGTCTTAATGAAGAATGTGGTGAGGAACAAGGTCCAAGTCCTCTGCAGGACAGGAACAGCAGGAAGGCACATCTGTGCTTTATCTTGATGCATAATGATGCCTAAAAGAACTTCCAGAAAATTTATGAGGAACTCTCAGACACCTTTCACACATTTGAGAGTAATTTTTCATAAATGCTATTGCCCAAAGTCTAGGGACTGCAGGAAAATCCAGGTCAGACTTTTTGCCTCAGCTGCAAAATACACACCTGTGCCTGGGAAAGGAAAACAACAGAAACAGAAGTGACAGCTAAAATGCCAGGTTTTCTTGGGACAGCAAATCCATACAGGAGCACAAAGCTGCTCTGATGCATGCTATCTGACTCTCTCCCGTAAGGGCTGCGGACGTCAAAGACTCCCCACCTAAGAGTGCCTAACAGCTCCTTTCCTCCCTGCAGCACGGAGCTGGCAGGAAATCCCAGATATCCACGGAGCTGAGCTCCTGAAATGAAAGCTGCCATTCAGAACCAGCCCGAGGAAGGCAGCAGCGCTGAAATTTAGCATCAGAGCCATACCTGCATCGTAAAAGCTTTCAGTTTTACTGTGTTGGGATTTTGGCACAGGACTACCAAAGTTCAGCCCTGAGTTGCTGACATATTAAATCTAAACATGCCAATAGTTGTGGTGTGAAAACACTGTTTTTATTCCAATTTCAATTCCGTTGTGTCTAGCAATGGTATTTCTGATCCAGAGAAAAAGGTAAGATTGAGATCACACTTTACTTGAAGAAAAAAGAAAATTCCAGAATACTTCATGCTCTTTTCTTTGCTTATTTTTTTAAAGCCAAGCTTCCCATAATAAGATGCTTGCTGTAATGATTTATGGACATCCACACAGCAAGACTGGGGAAAAAAAACCCAAAAAACCCCTGTGTAACAAACCTTCAGATAATCCCAAACTGTAGAATTTAAGATTGTTGTATTGCCAGAATTTCATGGCCATTTTTATAGCAGTGGGTTGTTTTCTCAATTATTTTCCTACAGGAAATCCTATTCCAAACAATAGGCAAGGAAAAGCATTCTGGAGTGTAAATCACTATAGCAAGCTTTAGGATATGGAGCTTTAGAGTGAACCCATCACAGAACTGCTGTCTGGGAAAAAGTCTGACGAGATGTTTTCAGCCTTGTATGAGTTAAAGTGAAAAATTGTGTGAAGCCTCTGTTAGAGCACATTACCAGAGGTTTATGTATATAAAAAATTTTTTTTTAGTTTTCCCAAAAGAATTTAAGTTCATGTCAATGGTAACGTCAGATGACAAAGGTGTCAGTCTCATATACCAGGACTGAAAGTCCATTTACAGTGTAGATGAACCTTTATTCACATTCTCAACTCTTTTAGTTCTTGTCAAGTTCATCAGCCCCTTCAGCTTTAAAACCACAAAAGATGGCTTTTATTCTTATTTCAGGCTCTTACTAAACCTGCAGCCTATCTCTACTTTCTTGCTGCCTCTGTCTGTCTCATAAAGTGCTTGCCACACTCAAAAAATAAAGTGGCGAAAATATACAGAGCTATGAATCAGATGTAAACAAAGGTATTTGCAGCCTGAACCTTCTTTATAGTGTTCTTGGGCTGTCTGTTATGAAGACTGCTTGCTGGTGAAGAAAACAGATAACCCCTCTATCTAAAAGACAATTTGGGAGCAGGGACAGGGAATTTAATCATGATTTCTGCAACCTGCTTTCAATGCAAGCTCTTAGCATGTGCACAGTGATCCTCTAAGTCAGTGAATAAATTGTTTTTTAATATATTTTTAGATGGTATGAGATGGAAAAAAAATATTTTGGAGAATTTCATGTATAGAATATTTAAATTTTCTGACCTAAATTACTACAGTCTACAGTCAAATATTTACGGCGTGAGTTAAGTCTTGGGCTCATCAGCTAATTCTTGGCTTTCTCAGCAGTGACACAGCTTTCTCAGTCATGTATTGAGCATTTACTAATTAGTGACAAAGTGTTCGTGGAAACAATAAGCTCTGAACTCCTTAATAAGTGTTTTCCAAGATATATATATATATATATATATATATAATCTCATGAAAGAAAGGTGTCCCAGCAACATGCATTATTGTTGTGGCCATCGTGTTAACTGGACTGCTCTCATGAGAGGGTTTGGGAAAAGACCATGCCACATCTAAGTCAGAATCTAACCCAAGCCCAGACCTAACCCTTTTCTAGGCAAGACCTAATGCATACCCTTAAATCAAACTGTTAAGAGGAAAAAAAAGATATTTTATGAAGATTTGGTCTCTTAACTCTGACACCCATGATGTCACACTAGCACAGGCAATTGCATGGCTTTCCTCGCATAAATAACTTGACTCAGCTTTAGATTTTTTAACAGTTGTGCCAGGATTTACTTTATTGCTGCAAGTAAATTGAAACAGCACATGAAGCATGCCAATATTCCAAGCATAATATAATAGCAAGCAAAAATCCACCATCTTTAAAGGGGAAACTCATTTCCTCGTGTACGGGAAAAGTCCTAAAGGAGTTTTAGCTGGGATTTTTTTTTTTTTTTTTTTTTTTTTTTTGGTGGGGGAGGTGTCATAAGCTCTTTCACAGGACCTCTCATAAGAGGCTGCTGATAAGAACTTCGTGGGCACGAGGGGAAGGGCACAGCATGACCATGAGTCAGGGACAGAAACGCGTGAGCATCCGCAGGCACGAGTGATAAGATTGACAGGGTCAACTCCCCCAGTGTTGCAAGAGTCAGGCAGAAGATAAAATACACTGATTTATCCTAGTTAAAATTACTGGTGCCTGCAGAAGAGTTTAGGAGGACCAAGTGCGTGAGCAGTAAAAAGTGTGTTGAGAACCTGAGCAGTTCACAGATCTCACTAGAACTTTCAGAGGTAGAGGAGACTGAGCCCCTCCAGAGCTTCTATTGCCACAGGAAATACATACACAGCACCAGTCCTCCCCTCACTGCTGAGCTCTTAAAAGGTACTAAACCCTACAGGTGAACATTGGCATGCACATGGTAAAAAATGTTAAATTTTTGCTGTCAGTTCTTGGCACACTTGGGTAATCCCAGGCAACTCTGATGTGATTCTCACCCAGCAATAAAAGGTATTTATATCTTCGTTTTCTCAGTCTAAATAACTTGCTCGTTTGGACCAGTTATTTTTCCTGTTCTTGGCTCCAGCCCTCCCATTAGTGAGTATTATAATGTTCAGGAAAAGAAATCCAGCTGGTGGTGAAGGCTTTGTACAGATTAAATGGGAAGCTTGCAGCATGCCTGTTTTTCATCTAAACAGCATGTGCATTTAAGTCATAGTTACAAAAGCTCCTATGTCTTCAAGATTTCATTTAGAGGCACATCTCACAAAAGACAGTGAAAAAAATGTTAGTGTATTTTCCTCTATTTTATCTCAAAGTAGCCTAAGGAAATGTAAGCTTAAAACTATCACCTCTTCAGGATCAGCCATACTGACCAGCATTAGAGGTCAAGCTTCTTGTATTTAGGAAATTTCTTTCCCCTGAACAAGTCCCAGAAGTCTTCTTTGGGTCTTCAAATGGCTTATGGTCATGAAAGAATCACAGAATCACAGATGGTTTGGGTTTGAAGGGACCTTGAAGACCATCCAGTGTCACCCCTGCCACGGGCAGGGACTCCTTCCAGTGTCCCAGGCAGCTCCAAGCCCCAATGTCCAGCCTGGGCTTAGACACTGCCAGGGATCCAGGGGCAGCCACAGCTTCTCTGGGCACCCTGTGCCAGGGCCTCCCCACCCTCCCAGCCAACAATTCCTTCCCAATATCCCATCTAGCCCTGCCCTCTGGCAGTTTAAACTTGTCCTAACCCAAAAAGATGACCATTTTGCCCATTTTAATCCACTTCGCTCAAGAAAGTTCCTTCGTGTGGGCCAAAACATGCAAGAAATATTTTACCTGTGAGCTTAATATTTTGTGCAATATGTAATACCCAAGTGCTAATTTCTAAAAATTCCCTGAACAGAAACTTCATTTCATCTTTTATCAAGGTTTTAAATTATATATAAAAGCTTCTTACTTTTTTATTGTTATTATTCTTTGTCTTCTTTTTCTTCCTTAGCATAATAATGCTTGACAAGAAACCTAGAGACAAAACTAAGATTACATTATATCTCCTTTGTCTTCATTTTGTATTGTACTGGAATAGAGCAGAGCACTACTGTCTTCAAAGTAGTATCTTCAATTAGGTTTCAGAAGGTTAAAAATAAAGGATCGTGATGGAATTAGAAGACTCCCACAGAAATTTTATAGGAAGTAGTGCCAGTCACATAGACATTGTGTGCTTGGAAAATCCCTGCCTCCTCATCAACTTGTACTGTACAATTTCTTGTCACAAAAATGCGGTAGAAAAATGAAGAGGTGAACTATCAGTACAACTGCTGCTGATGTGCAGGAGGCCAGCTTTGATCCCAGCTGCTTCTGAAGATCAACTGCTTTCCGAAAACCCCCTAAGTTTGGAGTTGCAGTCATGGATTGTGGAGATTCATTCCAGTGCCGCAATCCAAAATCCGGATTCTGCTCTGTACCACTCCCAGTGGGTGATGCCCTTACTGTTTAGAGGGTCACTATGAGTCAAGATAAACAAATTAAATTTATTTCTCATTCACTGTTGTCCTCCACAACACCCCTTTTCTTCACCATTTCACCTGATCCTGAGCAGAAATTGAAGATTCAAAAATTAATTCACATTTATTCCTAAGGTGTAAAATGAGAAGGAGAGGCATTTTCATGTAAGAAGAATCAGAGTTTCACCCAAAGTGTGTGATTAGAAGGAATGCATTGTTTGGAATTTTTTATGACATTTCTTCCTCTTTTCCAGCTGCCCACAGGGATTCCCATCAGCTCACTGTCCTTGGTGGTAGATAGCCTGCTGTGAGTTAATTGTGATCAGTGAGTTCACATATGAAGAATTTTGTTCTGATTCAGTCAGCATAAAAACACTTGTGGCACAAGTTTTACTGACAGTGAAAGTGGGAATTTTATTTTCTGTTAATCCACTGTTGGTGAATTTTCAACTGGGCAATGCAAGAATATATGGGATTGTAGCACGGTTGGAAAGCAACTAAAACTGAGCAAAAATGAGTCAGCTTTCATCTGATTCTTCTCCTATAAGGGCTGAGGTTTTCATATTGTATATATTGTATTGTTTAATTTGTGTTTATGCATATAAATAGGCTCAGCTTGGCCACAGAGCATTTCACTGCTTCCATTAAACCTTCATGGCAGGCATTACCTCCACAGGTATCAGCCACACACTGGTGTCTCCTGCAGGCTTCTAGACAAATCCCAGTAATGTAATTCAGGGAGAATTCTAATTCCTCACAGATACAAATGGTCACTGAAAGGGAAGACACCTCATTTCAGGTCTCAGTGCAACTCCTGAGCTCCTCAGTACCAGTGTATTTCCCAGTTCTGGGAACATCTAACATGTGTTATGTGACAAGAAGTTACCTTGGAAACTCACTCCTGTTTCCCAACACCATCCCTCCCAGAGCCCTGGGATTCTGGGAAGAGCTGGGAGTGGGAAAGGCTCTCTGGGCAAGGGAGGCAGTCAAGAAAGGAGGTGAAAGAACTGGGAAAGTTTGAGGTAGATGAGCTAATCACCAGGCAGAAGCAGAAAATATTCCAGGATAAATATCAGGTCCTTTGTTCCAAAGAAAACTTCTTGTTCAGGGTCAGACAGTCTTTCCCAACATCAGATAAGGTCTTGGCAGGAGGAAGCTCTGAGCACCTAAAGGATATCAATTCTGAACAGTTTAGAGATTCAGTATTTGTGCAGAGCAAGGCTGATATGAGGTATCAAAAAAAAAAAAAAAAAAAAAAAACCAAAAAAGCAAAAAACATAGCTTTTCTATTTACCCATTTATTTGAGAAATTGTAGCACAAGGAGGAGGAATCAGTATTTTTCCTTCTTACAGGGAGTATTGATACTCACTAGAGTAATTGTTCTCATTAGCAGCTCACTCATTAAGCAGAATAGAGGAAAGCTGTGTGTGTCATCTTTCCCATTCCCAGCTGTTGCTGTGTAAAGAGACCCAGCCCTGGAAGGAGGGAGAACTGGAACATGCTACACTGACATTCATAGCCATGTAATTTCTGCAGGATATAGGAAATCATGATTTATTTTTATTCCAGGCTTATCACAGAAAATTGATTCTTTCCTCAGTTTATCCATAATGACATATGTTCAAAGGTGCACATTTGCTGAGAAAATAAAGTAAATTAACGTGCTTTTTGTTTGGTTTTTGGAGGAACTAAAACAAGGATTTTCCTATTGCAGGCAGCAGTGTCATGTGCAATAATCTGGTCATTGTAAAGCCATATCTGGACGTAATTCCCAGCCCACCACCAGATGTTCCCAAGGCATATTCCCTTGCAAGGCTGCCTCACTGGAGACCAGTAATGTGGGAATTTCGGCTCCTGTGTTTAGGCACCTCATCGAGGCTGTTAGGGGATGGGGAGAGGGATTTTAGGGCTGTCACCCTGCCAGGGAGGCTGTGCTGGCCAAGGGGGGATTTACAGGAGGGTTGGGGTTGTGGCTGCAAACTCAGCTTGACCCGGGGTCAGCGTGTCCCTGAGCATCCCAGGAAGGGCCTGGCACCCCTCCAGCCAGTGGCCGGCCACTCTCACACGGATCAGGTTATGGGACACTCGTGCCTGCGGCCAAGCCCCGCTAATTTGGAGGGGCTGGATGCTCAGTGGGGCTGAGGGTGTGAGGGTTACAAGGGATGCTCTGTGCTGGTTATCAGCCCCACAGGGCTCCTGGCAGTTGGTCACCGTGGCTCCTTTCCCTGTCATGTCCAACAGGTGCCCCCAGGCTGCCGGCTGCTGGTGGGACACAGTCCCCAAGATTGCCTTAGGATTTCAGCTGTTACGTTTTTCAAATCCTGTACTGCTTTAGGGTATAACTCAACTTTGTATAGAGTGTTAGTTACTGTCTTTTCAATTTGGTCAGACAAAACAATCCCTCTAGGCCTGGGAATCAAGGACATCCTACAGCCTCAGGCCCCAAAAAGTATATACAAATGTGAGTTTGGCGGGGAACAACCTGGGGGGTAAATTACTTTATTACCTGAAGCTGAAATTGGAGGATTAACCCCTGATATGCAAATGGACCAGCTTTTAATTGTCTGAAAAACTTGTGACCACTGTCCATTTTTGAGGGTAACCCCTGTGGGAGGCTTTGTCTACTCCTAATGTACCTGGAAGGTCATTCATTAAATATATCCATTTTTATTCTCTAAAATGTCTCTGTCCTCTGTTTTTAGGTAAGCTTGAAAAAGGTATCACCCAGAAGACTCCAGGCTGCCTGCAGGCCAGAGGGTCTCCATACCTTGCTTCTGGCTGGGTCAGTGTGTCCCATGTCACACCAGGAGTGCCACTCTCCTCCCCAGTCACAACTTTCTTTCATACCCAGCCTTACTGATCACCCCATCTTCCAGCACCCACTTTGCATTTGGGGCTGTAGGGCCCCAAAAATGACACGCCCCCCACCCCCCCACCATCTCCCTTAGAAATGAGAGTGAGGGGCTTTTTCCTGCCACAAAACCTTTGGACTCTGGGATGGTCATGTCAAGACCCTGAAGAGTGGTGCAGATAAGATATATTCTGTTGCTTTTATTTCCCATACACCTGTGTGGTGCATTGTGAATTAGGACAGATCCTCCTGAGCATACCCATCCTATAAGGACAGGGTAGTGATTCCCACCAAATAAGTAATGTAAGAAATGGATTTGTAGAGAATTCTCAAAGCCTGACAGAAAGCTCACATAATATGAATCTGTATTCAAACTTTGAGATAAGAAATGCTGACTTAGAAATGCCATGGATAGACATTGTTGAGAGAGAAATGGAACTAGGAACAAGTTTCAAGGGATGGACTTGCAAATAAGACTAGATACTTTGGGGAAATAAAGCTATGAAAGGTGCATTGTTAGTAGGACCCATGAGGGGTAATTTTAGAAGATTGGCTTTAAGGTGTTGTCTAGCAAAAGCTGATAGGCCAAGAAACGCTTATACTGTACTGTAATTAGGAATAATTTGGCTTCTGATTGTGGTGGTGTGAATTATCTGTATTGTCCCACCCTTCACGTAAGACTGAAAATAGAAGTTTTTAAAATGCCTCTCAGTTGCCCCATCTCTGAGTCAGAAAAGAGTATAATCTGACAAAGCTGTAGCTTTGTGACATCTTCCCCTGCAACTCCTGGGGTGTATAGTTTGGTTTGATGACCTTAAATGTCTTTTCCAACCTTAATTCTATGAAGGTAGAATGCTTCTCTTTAGTCTATGTGTTATATTTAAGTTTCTGTACTGCTTCAGCAAAACGAATGATTTTCAAAACTTATGTAAAACTGTGATGTGAGTAAAGGAAGATTCTGGCATAAAAATTAATCACTTCACGTCACATTTTACACAGGAAGGAACCCAACTGTTGGTGAGCTATTTGCACTATGAAGTCTCCAGAATAAAAACAGCAATGCTGAAATGCATATGGCTCCTTTTTCTTTTTCTTTTTTTTTTTTTTTTTAAGAGATAGAAGCAATTTATAAATATCTCAGGAGATCTGAATTGCAGGGCTGTAAAGTAGATGAAGACAGTTGCAAAAATGGGCAAATACATTTGGTGATGGTACATACCATGAGGATGTGTATCCTTTACACAAATACTTTTCTTTTTAAAATATCTTTGTTGTGACATAAAGTCTCAGGCATGAAAAGTGGGATTTAGCAGTTCTACAAGAAATCAGGCTTGCCCTGCCTTGGTTCCAGAATAAAATGAGCTTGTTTGCTCAACAGAATTTCTGGGGGAAATAGAATTACTTGCCCCACGAGTCACAAGATTTTTTTAATGTAACAGGATGGACGTAGCCAACCCCTGCCTTGAGGCAGTGACATTTCTACAATGATATTGCTGTTCAAAACCACGAACGCAGGGAAAGCATGGAGAGCTTTCCTGAAATTTGTCAGCCTCTGATCAAAATCTTTGTAGGTTCTAGAAAGAGAGTATGGGTACTAATTGTCATCTATGACAATTTTAGTTTTAGCTAAATACTAAAACTTGTCCCTTTTTTCTTTGTTTGTTGTTGTTGGGGGTTTTGTTGTGGTGGTGGTGGTGGTGGTTTTTTGGTTGGTTGGTTGGTGGATGGGTAGGTTTTTTGGGTTCTTTGGTTTTGTTTCCTATTTTTGTAAAAAGCCTTTAAGTCAGGCTGGATTTTACTAAGGATAGTAAAAGGGGTAGGACACCATCCTACTGAGCAGCTACAGAGAACATTATCAAAGACCAGGAAAATAACACCTAAAGGAGCTAGTAATGACAATCTAAGAGAATTGAAGAATCATGGAATGGGTTGGGCTGGAAGGACCTTAGAGTTCACGTCTTTCAAACCCTCCTGCCAAGTGCAGGGACACCTTCCAGTGTCCCAGGCAGCTCCAAGCCCCAGTGTCCAGCCTGGCCTTGGACACATCCAGGGATCCAGAGGCAGCCACAGCTTCTCTGGGCACCCTGTGCCAGAGCCTCCCCACCCTCCCAGCCAACAATTCCTTCCCAATATCCCATCCAGCCCTGCCCTCTGGCACTGGGAAGCCATTCCCTGTGTCCTGGCCCTCCAGCCCTTGCCAATTGTCTCTCTCCATCCTTCCTGCAGCTCCTTCAGGCACTGCAAGGCCACAGTGAGGTCCCCCCAAAGCTTCTCCTGTCCAGGCTGAACAA